>APFE031097707.1:83887-172333 GCA_000404065.3 Pinus taeda
CATATTAGCATACCCTCCCTCTGGCTTGCTGGGCACTCACTGACCTTGACTCGTGACCTTGACATAATTTTGACTCAAAACCCTAGACCTAAGACCATGGGACCTCAAGACAAAAATAACAACAAGTATGGCTTAATTACATTGTAGTATGACCTCATCCAGCAAAGCCAAGAAGGGAAAAAAGACTTGCTCCTCCATTCAGTGTTATGGCATGCCTAGTGGGATGCAAAATTGACACTGATGAGACACCTAACTATGCATATGCAAAGAGCAATTGATCACTGATGGAGGGCTTAAGACCGACACTAACACATGTATTTCTCTTATTTTTCTATTGAACATTTTGTTTCTTGAATAAATACCATGTATGGTTTTTCATTTTTCATTCTATTGCTGAGCTTTCTCTATTTCCTCTTACTTCCTATACCTCTAATATTCCATGTTTTAAGCTTCATTAAGATGGATTTGAAAATGAGTAACGTGTAAGGTCTTTCATCTTACCTGAGTTGATCATTAGTTTTCCACATTCTATCTGCAACTCATTTTGTTTTTTTCTCCCTCTTTTTCTGCTTGAGTGCTTGGGAGCCTGTTCCAAAGTTTCCTCCATCGATTTAACCCCTCCGTTGTCTTGACTATCATGATTTCTTTTAACCCCCGCACCTTTTGCCTGAGTTATCTAGAGGAATAGTTGTTGCACTTTGTTAAACTCCTCTTGAGGTAGTGACTCCACTCCTTTGGTTCGTCCCTACTCTAGGAACTTTTCCAGATCGAGATGCTCCCTATCAAGGATATACTGCAGTTCATGATCCTCCGTTCCCATTTCGCTTGGGGCCATCTCTTGGTCCCTGTCAAATTCCATAGTGCTTGGCTAATCCTCCTTATGTTGGTTGTTTTCAGGTCTATCCTTCATGCTGTCCTCCTTTTCCTTCTTTCCATGGCTATCTTCCAGTTCCTAGTTCTCTTTATCGTGCCCATCTTCTTCTTCTAATATCTTGAACCTATTTTGACTAATCTGCTTTTCCTCATCGAATTTCTTCTAGTTCCTTCTCCCTCCTCTACCTCTACCTCCCACTTTGGTAAAACATTTTGTTTCTTTCCCAGAGGTGGCTTTAATACTGCTCTCATTTTTTTTTAAATGGCAATCTCTGAAGAGGTGCACATGTTCATGGCATTTGCGACATCATAAAGGAACATGCTCGTTGTCCACCGTCTTCACCCATTCTTCACCATATACTTCTAGAATTATCTCATCTGGTAGAGCTCCAGAAAGGTCCATTTCTACACAAATACGGGCAAAGGAGGTGTATTTTCCTCGTAGTGTGGCCTCTGATATTTAAAAAGAAAGCCCTAGTTTATTGTCTATGGCTTTTAATGATTTTGGCTACCAATAATCTAGAGGTAGGGAATAGAGTCCTATCCATACCGGAACCGAAGTGAATGTCTCTCGTTTCGAAACAAAATTCGTCACCCATGGCTGCATATACAGGCTTGCATCAACATAGAAGTATGGTCCTCCTTCAAACACCCTATATTTATCCTTTAGGTTTGTAAAAATGATTGTGAAGAAACCCTTGGATCCAAGGTGTAGATCTATTTCTCCCCTGGGTTTCCAATGATTCTTTATCCATGCATTTAAAGCTTTCTCTGTAAGCCATAACCCCATGAATTTACATATCACAGCATGAGACGCCATGTACTCTCTATGCGCTTGTAGCATTGGATCACTTAACACCACTCTGGGTGTGATGGTCACCCTAGGTTTACATGGCCCTATCTGAATTCTGTGAGTAGCTTATTGACTGTCTCCCTCTATATGCTTCTCTTTTCTAACTTCTTCCTACTTATCTTCCTGCCCCTGTGAGCTTCTATTTTCCTGTTTCACTTTTCTTGAACTCCCGATTTCAGCTTCCAATGGCTTCTTGAAGCGATTGGAGACTACCTGCCTATTGGAGGGAGTGGAACTCCCCCCCTCTTGTCCCTCCATGGTGCGCAACACTGATCTTCTTCTGCAAACCTAGCTTCGCGCATATTTTCTACAGCCTACAAACCCTCATACCTCCTTCCTATGCTTCCATATGAACCAAAGTATTCATTTCCATGTAAACAAAATAGAAAGAAGTGATCAAATCTAACTTGACACTTTTTCCAATTTCTGAATAATGGATTTTATTCATAAAGCATAAATATGTAAGTATATGTAAAAAATTTAAATAAACTTATTTTCAAAACTAACAAAATTTAGTGTCATCCAAATAGTCCATAAAACAAGTTGTTATAATGTTTGACTTTGACACATGACATACTAGGTGCAAGCAAATGAATAAAATATTTATGGTACAAAACACTATGTAATGAAAGAATTCACTGCATTAGAAAATAGTCAAAATGATTTTATTCACTTTAAATGCACTTTTGATCATTGATTTAATGTGTATCAATCCATTGTTGAAACTTGACATTGCATAAGAGATGAAACTATCATAATTTTTCATTTCATTTAAAAATAATACAAAAAATATCATTAATGATGTATTAAAGTACATATGTTGAATGTCATAATTCTTGAAGCCTCCACCATCTCATATTCCATTAGATTGTGGGCAATTCAATTCACAATACAAATAAATTAAATCCATAATTTAATTTTTATCATTATACTATCCCTAACTATCATAAATTTAAGTATGGGGGATTACGCAGTGCATTATATTAGATATCATTTTGGGATTCAACTGCGTTAAGTAAGTCATTCAAACGTATGACCATTTCCATGGGAGGTAGTCGTAACTGACTAATTTCTCATGATTTTTGAATAGTTCACTTAGCACTCATTGCATCGGGTGATGCTCACAGGGGTGAAGAAGTGGGATTAAAACTACTGAAATGTGGAGAACGAATCACATAGCATCAATCATCACTTCCGGGGCTTGCACCCGGTAACCAGGACTTTCCAGGATGTCACCCATCCCAGATCTCCTCTGGCTTAAGCGCGCTTAACTGTGGAGTTTTTCCCCACAATCAAGCCCACTTAGCTTGCTACCCCATTTGCAAAACCTTAGCAAGTATTGTGCCTCATGAACCATTAAATTAGAGATCCCTTCACTCTTTTTTGAATTTAAGTATGGGGGTTTACGCAGTGCATTATATTAGATATCATTTTTGGGATCAACTGCGTTAAGTAAGTCATTCAATGCAAATGAGTGCTAAGTGAACTATTCAAAAAATCAGAGAAATTAAGCAGTTACGACTACCTTCCAATGGAAATGGTCCATACGTTTGAATGACTTACTAACGCAGTTGAAATCCCAAAATGAATCTAATATCATAAATTTTTATTTTATTAATAAAAACCAACACAAAATATACTAAATATTTTATTAATAAAAATATATCTATGGGTTCTCTCATTACCATATCCTACCTCATGTTTTTCCCAAACACTATTAGGACTTTTCACTAGTTAGTGTATCTATGATGCATATAACTCAATAGAAACATTTTCTTATCCATGTTTAATAAAAGTTCACACACATGCTTTCGATCTTATCCTGGCATCATATTTTTTTTGTCAACCCATTAAAGAATAATGCTTTGGTTTTTTTGATCTTGTCCTAACATCATATTTTTTGTCAACCCCATTAAAGAATAATTCTTTGCTTAGATAAAGTATGTGATAGGATTTTTCCACACATTAAAAAAAATTGCCATCATGCTCTCACACTAAAGAATATTTCTTTGGTTTACTAAAGTATTGATCCGGATTCTCTCAGCTCCCAAAATTAACTAATATCTTTTACTTCTATGATGTTAACATAATTTAATGTGAAAGACTATGAAAAACCACATGTGCATACTTTGAAAAAGAGGAAACATAAAGGCAACCATCAAATAAAAAAACACACACAAGTTGATAACAAAGTTCACTCAGTGTGGATTACATCTCTTGACCCAATGTTGAGAGTGGGGAGGCCGCTTCATTAATTTCAGTAAGATGACGAAGAATACATGATGTGTTCTTTGTCAATATAAGGAAGAACCTCTTAAACTAGAGTGACATGTATCTCCACAAGACGCTCTTCTATAAGAACTCACTCATAAAGTCTCTCTGTCAAATCTGATTAATTTTATTAGGCCTACTGACTTTACTACCACATTTCATCTATACGGCCTGCCACATGGCATAATGTTGAATTTGACTTTTTCCAATTTTGACTGTGCATAACTTTCGCATACAAACTCGGATTGAGGTGTCATTTACATCACTGGAATTAGGAATACGAGATTTTTTCTATGGTTGTATTTTCAATGAAATATGAAGAATTTTATTTTTGAGCCTTTCTAGAGCCACCTCAATCAAGTATTCATTAACGTACCCCCACTTTTAAAATGCACATTCCATCATATTTCTATTTTAATATAATTATTCTCTAGTATTTTAATAAGTCTAAATTAATACACGAATATTTTAATATTTTAATGAGTTCATATCTTTCAATAAAATAAAATTCAATCTTGATTGTTTTTTCAAAATTTCATTAATTTAAATAATTTTTAAATTTTGAAAATAGATAAAAATAAAATTCCATTAATCAAAGAATATATATATATATATAATTCCATTAATCAAGGGATATATATATATATATATATATATATATATATGTATGTATGTATGTATGTATGTATGTATGTATGTATGTATGTATGTATGTATGTATGTATGTATGTATGTATAAACACATAAATTTAAGATAATAACTATAAACACATCAATACATAATGTCATGGCAACAAATGGTAGCACAACAAATCCTTTCAAATTATAAAAAACAATAAATATAGAATTTTTTCAACAATAAATATAAAGTAGCAATAATAGGGTTTAAATGTCTCGAGATAATGTTCTAACTCTTATTGGTCCGAGTGTAGATATGGGAACACATGGATCATTGGACACTCTTGATGGTTTGTGTCAATTTTTAGGACGTAACACTAAGGACCATAGTGCTCATAAGAAATCGCAAGGAGTAGTGTTTAGTAGTTTTTAAAGGTAGAGGTAAAGGGGTAGTGCCCTTGTAAGTTTTTGGCTGGCATCCTCAAAGCTTTAGAACATTTGGCACAAACAACATCATGCACAACTAGCTCTCAAGTTTGCATGCTAAGTTTCAACTCTGTGCATAACCATTTCAACATTCTACATGGAACACATCATACAATAAACTCAACCCTCTATGAATATTGTTGTGAAAGGCCAATTATCTCCATAAATGATTCTTGATGTATTTGTATAAATAGTTATACATATAACTTATTAGTTCTCTAAATTATTTTATTTCCATAATCACCTAAAAAATATGGTTTTACCTCACTATTCTTCTAGAAACTTTTTCATATATGATTTCTCAATCTCTTTGGCCTTCCTAATTGCACTATCATATATTTCCCCATTTTGATGCTTAATGGAAAATTTTAACATCAAATCCATCTTGACTAAGGACATGTACATATTTAGAGAGTATAGTTAGACTTATGCATATAGACTAAGTCACCTGGTTTGAGCTCGTATTTGAATTTGACAACCTTGAAATTTTTTAAATTTCAAGGTTTGTGAATTTTAGCTTTGTGAGTTTTGCCAATGAATTCAAAAAAATAAATTTTAAATGTGATTAAACCATCATTGAAACTAATCAAATATTATTTTTTGAATTCTCTTTTGTGTTAAATTTGAATATTGAGGACGAATTTAAATGAATAATTTGGATTTTGTTTTAGGTTCAACTAATTTCAATGTTGGAATTCGTCAAACCTAGTGAATTAGCATATATATTGTCATATTTTAACCTTTGAATTCTCTCAAATTTGGACTAGTGATTCTCTATACCATGGGTTCATGATGCTAATCACTAGTCCAAGGAATAACTATATGAGTTCAACCTTGTAAATGGTTATAAGAATTCTTGGAATCATGTCAAACTCTTCAGAAATAAAATGATACATTTAAATTGACGCAAGAGGTCAATTGTTTTAGAACTTATCAACAATCGGTCCTACGTTTAACTTTTCCATTTATGTGCAAGCCTTTCGTTGTGCCACTCTGATCTCCTTTATATAAGCCCGACAACTGATGTTTCACTTTTTAATAGAACTGCTTAGTGGTACACTATAGATCATAACACAATTGATCTGACGGTCCACAACATATCGCATCGCAAATCGTAAGGGCAAGTGCTTAGGGCCTAGTACTTCCACATGAAAAATTGTGATGCGAATTAATCAGCGCTCGCATCGCCAATCACATACCACACTTCCCTAATGCTCGAGGCTCGTTCAATTATAAATGAAATATTTGCAATGTAATGGATCAGAGATCGCACATCGCATGGTCTTAAGGCCTGAGTTCTATTCACTTGCCAATGGAATATTGCGATGCGATGTGATGCGGTGCGGGATAATCCAACGGTCAGCATGATATCTCACTGTTGTTTGGACTTAGATCGATGGCTGGGATTAATGTGGGCTTCAACCACTATTATTAACACTAAGGACAACAATTATCCTTTGAACGCTGAATTTATAACTTAAAACATGAAACAGAGAAGAATGCATGATTTGTTTCGAATGTAAATAAACAAAGGCAAAATGAGAGTCTTCAATGCAATTGACACATAGCTGCACATGACATCAATTATTCAATATGTTAATTGTTACAGAGTCTTGGCCCTCTGGCTTGATTACAGTAAATAAAAGACCCTTGTTTCAATCTGGGAATCCTCTCTATCACTCCAATATCGCTTTGCTCAATCTTGTATCATCCCTACAAATCCCTTTCCATTACAATTTCTTTCATTATATGAGTTGGATCCCTATTTTACCTCTGTTAACAACTAAATCTTCTATTTCAATCATTCTAACAACTCATTCTCTATTTTCAAGCTACATTACACACCTATGCTAATAGATTATCCCTTAATCTAAAATAAGACAATTTCCTAACTATTACAATAATGAAATACAAATCATTTTCTTGAGAGATCCAACCCTCTCGGTTAAAATTGACTTTTGACCACTCAGGTCAATGAAATTCAAATCATTTAGCCACAACATGTGAACAAACCTTCACTTTGCTAGCTAAGTCCAGATGCTCCTACATCAGACTCCCAGGGAAGAAAAGAATCATCCCTTATACTTTCAAGGCTTACTCCATACTTTTGCAACTCTGTTGTTGTCAACCAGCTAGCATCCTCGACTAACTGTCCTTTCCATTTCACTAGATATTGAAAATAAATTTGTCCTCTGGTTCTCTTGGATACTCTTTTCTCCAAAACAGCTTCCACTTCTTTCTTAACTGTCTTTGGCATTTGTTCTTCCCAGTTCAAAGTTTGGACTTCATCTCCTATAGCTCTGTCTTTGTCCCTTTGTATGGATCCAAATCTGTAACATTGAAGATAGGTGATATTCCAATCCCTTCTGGCAATTCAATTTCATAAGCATTGGTTGAAAAATTTCTCACAATTCTACATGGTCCTACCTTTTTCTTTTTTAGTTTATTGTAAGTCTTAGCAAAAAATATTTCTTTTCTCAAATACGCCATCACTAAATCTCTCGCTTGGAATTATTTCTCTCTTCTTTTCATATCTACTCTATGTTTGTATTTTCACTACTTTCCTGCAATCTGCCTTTGACATTTCTTGTAGTCTCTGCATCTTCTCTGCAAACTCTTCAACTTTTGCACTTCTTGTCTCCTATTTACCCAAATTTTTGACCTCATACACACCTCTTGGATTCATCCCAAAAAAAATCTGAAATGGCCTCATTCCAGTACTTCAGTTTGGAGTTTCATTATAAGCAAACTCAGCCTGAGCTAGTGTGAAATCCCACTGCTTGGGGTTTTGATACACTAAACTTCTCAATATGTCTCCCAAGCTCCCGTTTACTACTTCGGTCTGTCCATTTGTTTGAGGATGGTATGATGAACTGAAACTGATGTTAGCTCCTAGTTTCTTCCAAAGAATTCTCTAGAAATGCCCTACAAACTTTGTATCTCTATCAGACATAGTACTTACAGGAAATCCATGTAATCTTACAATTTCTGAAAAAAAATAGATTAGATATATGTGTTGCATCACTAGTCTTCTTACAAGCAATGAAATGTGTCATCTTGGAAAATATATCTACCACAACATAAATGGAATCATTCCCTCTTTGAGTTTTAGGTAATCCCAAAACAAAATCCATGCTAACTGCATCCCATGGTCAGCCTGGTATTGGCAATGGCTGGTATAATCCTGTATTTTGGCTTGTCCCTTTAGCATGCTGACATATCCTGCAGTTCTCAACAAATCTCTTAACATCAATTTGCATTTTTGGCCAATAATAAAAAGCATTCACCTGAGCAAAGGTTTTGTCTTTTCCAAGGTGACTAGATAATCCTCCACTATGTTTCTCCTTTATTATGTTTTCCCTCATAGAACATCTGGGAATGCACAACTTATTGCCTTTAAACAATAAACCTCCTTGGATAAGATAATCTAACCACTGACTTCTGTTATGAACTATTGGATTTTGTACTATTGTATATATATCTTTGAAATCAACATCATCTTTGTACATTTCAACCATTTCTTCAAATCCTAATGTTAGTGTCAGTCAATTCAGCATGTCATCAGTGATCAAATATGCTCTTACAAAGTGTTGTTAGGGTGTCAAGTCAATTTGTTGTCATTTTAGTGAGTCATCAAATAAAAATTTGGACACTAGTTATCGTGTCTGGGTCACTATTGCTCCCTTCACTTACTCATGGTCTTCATCACTCATCATGTTCATTGTCTTCTTCAAGGAATCATATCTTCATTTAAAGGGATTTATCATCTTATGGAAATAAAAATAAAGGTAAAGGTAAAATTTAATTTCAAATAAGACAATGTTGTAGTACACTACCTCGCCTCATCATTCCTCATAGGGACATGTTTGATTAAAAATATGTTTCTGACCAAATGGAGAATAATTTTACAAAAGTGAAATAATTTTTTGTCCATTATAGTCCAAATAACAAAAACCTCCTTCAGTTTATGCATAGGTGTTATTATTTGAAAGAAATTCCCAAAATACACTTGCTACAGGAGAGTTAATGCACTTCTGAATAGTTTGACTTCAAGACAGTTTTTCAGGGGTTTGGAGCCTGTGTTGGAAGTTCTTAAGGACTCTATTGTGTATCAGACATCCTAAGATTTCCAATGGTACCTTCATATCATGATTTGGATTAGTGAAACGCATCCAAAAGTGCTCTACAAGTTGGAGTTGCTCTTTTGTCAAAGAAACCCTGAGTGTTTGGAGTGACCTTATGAAACTACATTTTTCTCCCTCATGGAGTGTCCAAATTACCTGCTTGAGGTGTCCATATTATATCCGAATTAAAGAGATTTCCAACGCATTATCAACATCTCAATATGGAGCAGTTTAAAAGCTCCAAATTTGGTTTGGAAGATGGCATTGTGCTTCTGTGAACTGCGTTGCTCTTTGGCGCTACGCGTAGGAACACTGCGTTATGAAATCCTTCAAAACTCTCCCAAATCTCAAATTTTCACTTTCAATCTTGGTTTAACTATATTCTAAGATAAGGAACAAGTAAGTACACCATCATCCTTTATCTTTTGCTTTCCAAATTTCATTCCATGTCAATAATTTTTCAGGTTAGGGTTTGTAGCAAATTTTGCATGGGAAATGTTAGGGTAAAAATGGCCATCATAATTTTTTATCTCCAAAACATGTAAATTGATATTCTACACCTGCATACATGTTTGATGAGTCATCTTGACTAGTTCATCCACCTCAAAAAAAGGTTTAAACATTGAAAAAGAAAAACCTTAGCTCATTGCTAGAGTTCTTTTTGGAAAATTTCATCATAAACCCTCTTGGTCTGACTTGCAAGAAACAACATCTTTTCACTTTTTTCTTCACTCATTTTCATCAGTTTTCAAATTCATCTATCTTTCCTAAAACCCCTCCCATCATTTTGTCGAAATCCACCTTCACATCACTTCATTTCCATTCATACCTCAGTTTATTTTTCATTCAAATGGATGTGGGGTCCTCTAGCAAATCAGTGTAGAAGACTCAAATATCCAAACTTGAGGTGACTAAAGTGTATAATAAGGGCCAGAGGCTTGTGATTTCTTCTCACAGAGAGAAAGGGGCCAAGCCTTCTTCATCGACAAAGCAGGAACCAACAGCAAAAGAGAAAGACACAATTGAGCATGAGTTTGAACTGGTTGATTCAGAGGATGAGGATCAAACTTAAAACATGTGATAGACAAATAGGGATAAGTACTATCAAATCAAGGATATATAAATCAATTTGGAAAGAGCAAAATATGTCATATCATTCTTTGAACAAGAAGACAGTCAACTCAAAGCAAAGGAGTTGATCCTAGAAAAGGAAAAAGCCAAGTTATTGCAGCAAGTCGACAAAGGTAAGGAGGTAATGACATCAAGCGAGCCTGAAGCATCAGAGGTGAGAGGAAAAATGAGAATACCAATAACAAGAGGCCTCAAGAAATCTTTGCAAGAGGAACAAGAACAAATTCTCCTTAATGAGGATCTTGACCTAGTAGATAGGATCGCCGTAGAGGTTCATCAAGATAAGGAATATTGGCTTAATAGGGTGAATGAACACTTGGAAAAGCTCCTTGAGAAGGAAAACAGAGACAGTCAAATGCTCAGACACATGGCACATCACTATCAAGCTCAAAACATGATCACCAATGTTAAGGTAAAACAACTTGAAAACAAGCTGAAGGAGGCCAAAAAAGACCAAAAGGATGAGGGAAAATTGGAGATTCTTTCTGAAACCTCCATGAAGCTATAAAAAACATTTTTAAAACTTCCCTCCAATTTTGAGCAAATTCTAAGCATTTTGAGTTTTTTGACAAATTTTGGTCTAAGTTCAGAAATTCAGCTGATGGCACTACACTTTTTCCTCAGGCCTCCATTTGAGGAAAGGTCTACATTTTTGGAAAGGTATTTCCATCCTCTAAAAATAATTTTTCCCATATTTTGCAAAGGTGTCTTAGTTTTGGATAAAAATGCAAAAAAGTGGCAAAAAACTAGCATTCTAGACCATTTTTTGATACGCGTTGCGCTTCTAGAGTGACCTTGGAAGAATGGATTTTTGAAGGTCTTCCTGTGCTCCAAATTTATAAATTCAAACTTTTCTCGAAACTATACTTGAAGGGCTAGTTGAATGTTCTCTCTAATTTGAATTTTTATCCCTAGAAGTTACCTAAAAGGCAACTCAAAATTGGTGATGCGCTTTTGCACTTTCTGTGTTTTTATTTGAAAATTTTCACTGTGTAAAATTTATGGTTTCTAATCTGACTTGGTCAAAGTTAAGATTCTCTATGTAATGACACTAGTTACAAGGCTAGGTGATGTAGGCATGAATAAATTTACATCATAGCTCTTTTTTATGTTTATTAGGCCTCATAAAAGAAGAAAACTCTTGAACAAACTCTTCATGAAGTGTTTGTGTTGCACCTTCTCATTCTCACCTATTGATTGAGAGAATCTTGGAGTCAGTTCCTCCACCAAGGAATTTGACCCCTGAAGGTCAAAAAGTAGTCTATGAGAGTCTATAAGTATCATTTCACTTCAATAGAAGAGGGTTGAACTTTTTGTAAAGGAGGCTTGCATTGTAATCATCTTTCAACTAATACAGATACAGGTTGCAACTATTTCCAAGGAACTCTATCCCAGTGAGTTCATGGTGCTTGTACTTCATTCTTTTTGTTTTCTCATGGTCTAAAGATCTTTATCTACATTATATCTCTTATTTCTATGAATGCCTTAGAATTCTTGTTTTTCAAGCTTTGTTATCTGGTTTTCTAGTCATGTGTTTTGTCTTCCTAAGCTAATGAAATCATGTTTATTTATGCTCATTAGTTTCTTCCACACTATATCCTCTATACTGCACTGACAAATACTCAAATTACACCATGGATTTTGACATATAGCTCCTTCTTATGTTTTCTCCTGTATTCCCACAGCCTAGACCTACTTGTGGCTCCAAACCCTAAGTTCAACAAATCCTTTAAAAAAACCAAACTTTCACAAACAAATACACATATATAGCCTAAAATTCATTTGATTTAAAGTCATATAAATGATAAGAGACTTAGGGAGATCCCTCTCATGCTCCGTAGGGCTATCTATTGAGCTGAAGTGGTTTGAGGTTACCCTTGCTGATTTCCTTTTCAGCCTAGGAGATTGTAAGGACTAACACCTACAACACCAACTTTTAATTCTTTCACAATGAATTTTACCCTACTTAAAGCATAAGTGACTTTTTTCAACTTACCACTTGTGTTCTTTATCTCAAAAGTAAAGCTCTGCAAAAACTCTACCCACTTGGCATGTTTCTAGTTCAATTTCGGTTGGTTGTTTACGAATTGTAATGCATGATTGTCAAAATATAGTATAAACTCCTTTGGCAGCAAATAATGTCCCCATTTTTTAAAGCCTTGTACAATAGCATAAAATTCTTTATCGTAAGAAGAATAATTCTTCTTTGCTTCATTTAATTTCTCAATGAAGTATGTTATTGGTCTCTGTTCCTGACTCAAAACTACTCCAATTGCAACTCCACTGGCATCTGTTTCAACAAGAAATACTTTTGCAAAATCAGGTAAAGCTAAAATTTGTTTCTCTGTGATTTTCCTCTTCAGTAACTTGAAATTCCTGTCTGTTGTTTCTGTCCACTTAAATGACTGATTAGTCTCCTTGATTGTTTCATTAATTGGTGCACAAATCTGACTAAGACCTCTGATAAATTTCATGTAAAAACTTGCAATACCATGAACAATTCTTACCTCAAATCTATTCCTGGGAATAGGCCAGTCCCAAATTACTTGGACTTTTTCTAAACCCATTTTCAACGCTTCTTTAGAAACTACAAACCCCAAGTAAATTAATTCTTATTTCATGAAACTACATTTCTTCAGATTTATCAGTAGTTTCTCTTTCTGTAGAGTTCTTAAAACCAATTTAAGATGCTCTAGATGTTCTTCTTCACTTTTACTAAAAACTAGAATATCATCAAGATAAACAATAACAAACTTGCCTGCATATTCCTTCAAGACTTCATTCATCAATCTCATGAACGTGCTAGGTGCATTAGTGAGTCCAAAAGGCATCACTAAGTAGTCATACAACCCAATGTTTGCTTTAAATGAAGTCTTACATTTATCTCCTTCTCTAATTATTATTTGATGATATCCACTCTTCAGATCTATTTTAGTAAAATACTTTGACCCACTCAGACAATCCATCAAATAATCCATAAATGGCAAAGGAAATCTATACCTGATAGTGATATTGTTTATGGCTCTCCAATCTGTACACATACACCATTCACCTCCTTTCTTTGGATTGAGTACTGTTGGTACAACACATGGACTAAGACTCTCACTGATTAGTCCCTTATCCATCAGTTCTTGCACTTGTCTTCCAACTTCTGCATTCTCTTGAGGAGTTAATTTGTACGCTGCTTTGTTTGACAAACTTGCTCCTAGTATTAGATCAATATGATGACTAATACTCCTAATTGGTGGGAATGCATTTGGCAACTCATCCAAAATAATATCAGCAAAATCATTTAACATAGTTTTGATTTCTTCAAGTAAATAATCAAAGTTTGTGGAAGTTAAAATTACCTTACGTCTCCCTATGACAGTAAAATGCATTTCTTCACCTTTTCCAACCTCTTGCAACAACTCCTTTCCACTCCTCAACATAATACTATTTCTAGATGTTCCTTTGTCAGCGTCATCCTTGAATGGCAGCATTGTATGTTTATTTCCATCCTTCTCCAGAGTATAAGTTTTTTTCTCCCATCATGAATAACTTTCTAATCAAACTGCCACGGTCTTCCCAGTAATACATGGCATACATCCATTAGCATTACATCACATAATATTATATCCTTATATGTACCAATCTATATCTCTACCTTGGATTGTTATGTCACAATAATATGACGTCCTTTCTGCAACCATGACACTTTGTAAGGAGTAGGGTGTATTGTCTTCGCTAATCCTAGTTTGTCCACCATCTATGTAGAAACAAAGTTATTAGTGATTCCACTGTCAATTATCACTTTACAACATTTACCTTTGGATTTATATGTAGTTATGAATAAAATCTTCCTCTACGCTGGTTCTTCAGTTTCTTTCTCTGCCTTAAGAAATGCCCTATTCAACAACAGGGATTCTCCTACTTCAGGGGATTCTTCCTTTTCTATGATTCGAGGTGTTTCTTGCTTTGTCTCAACCACATTCACATTCCTCTATGTTGTTTTTTTATTATGAGGACGGTCCCACGATCCATGTCCCCATTCTCTACATGTGTAACACTGAATATCTCTTCCTCGACCTCTTCCTCTGGGTGAAAATCTTCCTCTATTAAAATCTCCCCTCTATGGTGGTCTACTACTTGAACTGCCTGCTTAGTGTTGATGTTGTTGTCCCCTTAGTCTGGTAGTTCCTCTACCTCTTACTGAACTTCTTCCTCTATTCCTCTGATTATGTTTTCTCAACATATTCTCTTCTGCCTTAAAACTACTTGATAGGCATCCTCAATGGCCTTCAGACTCAACAAGCTGATCTTGTCTTGTATGTCATATCTTAAATCATTGATATATTTGGCTACCTTGTCCATGTCATCCTCTGTATGTCCTGCTCTAATACTCAATCTATAAAACTCTTTTGTGTATTCTTTAACAGACATTCCTTTTTCCCTTAAATTCTGTAACTGTTTGAAAAGATTTAACTCATAATCTTTTGGCATAAATTTAGCTTTCATTTTACTCACCATTTTGTCCCACTGCTTAATCTTGGACTTTCCTTTCCTTGTTTTAGATGTTTATAGTTCATCCCACCAAATAGCTGCATGACCCTTCAATCTGGTAACTGAAAATTTCACCTTCTTCTTATCATCAACCTCCTCATAGTCAAAATATTTCTCTGCTGAATTGATCCAATCCATTAACTCTTCTATATCGAGACTCCCTTGATACACAGGAATTTCCACCTTTGGTTTTCCACCTACTTTAGCCAACATCTTGATGACTTTGGTAGTTTCATTTTCCTCCTCTTCTTCTTCCTCATAAGATTCTTCCACAGCACTAGCATCCCCTTCATCAGGCGTTCTCCTCTGATCAGTCTCTATGGTGTCCATCCTTGTATGAAAACTCTCGATTTCCTCCAGCAGAACTACATTTTCTTCAGGTATTCCTCGACCTATGCTAGCTCCTCTCCTCAGCAACATGTTTACTGCAGTCAAATTGTGCTTTGATACCAAAAATGACGCAGGAGGTCAATTGTTTTAGAACTTATCAACAATTTGTCCCATATTTAAATTTTCCCTTTATGTCCAGGCCTTTCACTGCACCGCTCTAATCTCCTTTATATAAGCATGATAACTAATATTTCACTTTTTAATAGAATTGCTTGGTGGTACACCATATATCATAACACAATTCATCTGATGGTCCACAACATATCGCATCGCAAATCGCAAGGGCAAGTGCTTAGGGCCTTGTACTTCCACATGAAACATTGCGATGTGAGTTAATCAACAATCACATCGCCCATCGCATACCGCACTTCCCTAATGCTCGAGGCCCATTCAATTATAAATGAAATATTTGCGATGCGATGGATCGACGAATGCACATTTGCATGGTCTTAAGGCCTGAGGTCTATTCACTTGCCGATGGAAATTTCGATGCGGTGTGGGATAATCCAATGGTTGGCGTGATATCGCATTGTTGTTTGGACTTAGATCGATGACTAGGATTAATGCGGGCTTCAACCACTATTATTAACACTAAGGACTGCAATTATCCTTTGAACGCTATAACGTGAAACATGAAACATAGAATAATGCTTGATTCATTTTGAATGTAAATAAACAGAGGCAGAATGAGAGTCTTCAATGGAATTGACACATAACCGCACATGGCATCAATTATTGAATACGATAATGGTTACAGAGTCTTGGCCCTCTGGCTCAATTACAACAAATAAAAGACCCCTATTTCAATCTGGGAATCCTCTCTATCACTCTAGTCTCGCTTCTCTCAATCCTGTATCATCCTTGCCAATCCCTTTCCATTACAATTTCTTTCATTATATGAATTAGATCCCTATTCTACCTTTGTTAACAACTAAATCTTCTATTTTAATCATTCTAACAACTCAATCTCTATTTTCAAGCTCCATTACACACCTATGCTAACAACTTATCCCTTAATCTAAAATAAGACAATTTCCTAACTATTACAATAATGAAATACAAATCATTTTCTTGAGAGATCCAACCCTCTTGGTTAAAACTAACTTTTGACCACTCAGGTCAGTGAAATTCAAATCATTTAGCCACAACATGTGAACAAACCTTCACATTGTTGGCTAAGTCCAGATGCTCCTGCATCATAAATCCACAACTTAAGGATAAAATTCATTACTATAGGTGACGTTTAACAATTATTCTTGTCTATAATGTTTAAAGGCAATTCCCCAATTAATGTTGGAAGTCAAGTTCATTAAAGCATGCATTAACTTAGTGAAAGTATAACCACTAATGTGGAACTCATATAGAATTGGTCACCTTTGATCACCTAATTTGTCAAGCATGTTAGATCTTTGAATTGTTAAAATTATTAAGATAAATTAACAATTATGACTACTAAAATGAGATCATAAATAATATATTAATATATAAGTTGAATTAAAAATATATGAATACAAAATTAACATCAATCAATATCATACTTTCTATAAATTAAAAGTCAAATATAATAAAAGGTAAATACTAAACATATACATAATATATATATATAATATTATATATTATATATATATATATATATATATATATATATATATAATATAATATATATATATATATATCAATATATATATATATATAGATATAATACAATAAAACTTAAAAAAAACTAGCATACACTATTCTAATACACTAAACATTCGAAATAATGAAAGAAATCCAAGATACAAGCATGAAAAATTTGTAACCAATGTTGATTGCCACATGACTAAAATCACACTCATTGCAACTCAACACCATATAAGAGCCCATCATCATCACCATTGTTACAAAAGTCAAATAGCACAATAAGGTTAATATCATGGATAAGGATGAAGTCTTAAAGGGTGTCCTTATCACTATCATTTTCCCCAAATGTTGCAAAGGAAACGTCGTAAGGCATAAATTAATAAACAATCACCACATAGGAATGGGAAAATCTAAATAAGATGCAAAGATGGTTAAAGTTTGGGATCTAGTATTTAGAACAAATCTCGAATAGCAGAGCTTGCATAGAGTGAAAATATGTTCTGATCCATATATATATATATATATATAATATATATAATGAAAAAATATAATTGAATAGGTCAAAACAAATCTCGAACAACAGAGCCTACATAGAGCGAAAATATTTTATGATCCATATATATGAAAAAATATATTTGAATAGGTCAAAAAGTTGGATATGAAAAATAAAAATGTATGTACACCAAGTTACACAAAAAACCAGAAACTCACTGCATTCAAACTCTTAAGATGGCATCTACATAGATGTCTACATTCCTCTCAGGCATCAAGGACCTTATAATCCTATAACATGTGGGGATCTACAAAGAAACACACAGAATGATAAAAGAGCGTGTATTTGCAAAGAGTTCATGAGTTATTGTATCCAATTCATTCATAGCGTAGCAGCGTAGCAAAATTTAGCTAATGCACATAAGGCGAATAGCCCACTTACACAACCTTCACATTAACATTATTGACTTGGCTTTATAAGTTTCTTCATAAGTGCACCATCTCCAAATGACTTCAAACACAGTCTAGTAAAACCTCTAACCTTTAACAAACTTGGTAGTAACGAATTTTTCAAATCAAAATCATCAAAATCATAATGTTCATGAATCTCAATTTTTTTTTCTATTAACAAAAACAGACATAAAAAGGAATACGTAGCATTGATGCTGGTCTAGTGGCAATTTGACGCTGTTAGTGTACAATAACCAGAGTCCCATTTGAAAAAAAAAAGCTTCTAATCTAATAGAAATAGAACATTATCATAACACATCAAAACTACAAACCAAATTTTGAAATTTTTTACACACATCACCATTCCATTAAAAATTTGTCCTTACTCACATCTGTCCACAAGTTAAAGTGAACTTTTAATCTTAAGAAAACTTTTAATCTTAAAAAAAAATATTAAAAGTTTTAAAACACATTATTTAAAGTCATTTTCTCTTAATACAATATTTAAAAGATCCTTAATGTTACAATCACAACTAGACACCCTACTTTTACCACGATGAGGACTCTAGATACACACTTATATTCTTTACGACTATTTATTTAGCTTTACGAGTAGGACTAGACACACTACATAGAAACTTTGGATAACTAATTTTTGAAGGGCCAATAATTCCAGTGGAACATGGATAACATGTTTGCAGTGTGCACTCATCCTAATCCTACACAACAGAAACCTTGCCATGATGAGTGCAAGTCATAAACTGAAAATTTGTACAAAAAGGATACACTTCGACGTAAAAAATATACACTTCTAACATTGAAGAGTCACCCATATGAGGATCTGCTAACATTGAACAGACACCCATATGAGAATCAAACTTTATTAATAGGAAACTTTAAGCTTATATCTTGATATCTTACATGTCTACTTGCACTTGGCATCATGTTTAAGAGAGATCTTAACCATCCAGTCAATCCAAGCTGAAGTGTGCTTCTACAATTTCAACTCCAAGATCCATGGTAGCATAACAACTCTTCATATGATTCCATTACTGCCTAACCTTCTCATCACATATAACACGCTTTAGATATTTAAGCCCTCCAACTAATTTAGGTAGCTTCATCAATTGAGAACACTCTCTCATGTCAAGCTCCTCGAGTTCCTTTAGCTATCGTAATTCCTCGGGAATTTCTTTCAAGCACTCACATAGAGAAATGTCTATATATTCCAGCTTCCCAAGTTTTCCAATAGATGCTAGAAGCTCTTTTAGACCTAGACATGCAGATATTATTGACATTCTTAAAGAATTGAGCCACCCCAAATCATCAGGTAACCTTTCGAAGAAGGTGACAGTTAGTGATAGAACATTTTTTAACTGAAGACATGTCTCAAATGCCAAGGGGAAACTCCTCCAAATCACAACAATGATACATGTTAAAATCTAGCATTATGGGAAGCTTTAGATTTGATTGGATGACATTGAACCTGGACATATTTCCAAGCCCTTCACATAAGCTCAAAGATAGCTTCTTTAAGTTCTATAAGACTTTATTGTGCTCCTGAAGTGGGGGCACAATCAGCCTCTCCAAACGAATAGTCTGGAGCTGAGTGAGTGATGATAGCAATGGTAGACCCTTCACTATGGGTCTCTTGGACCCATAATTGAATACTATGAGGACTTTCAATTTTCTCCTTTTATTCAAAAACGATGGAAGAAAGTAATTACTTGTAGATAAGAGTAAAACCAAAGCCTCCGCCTCATGAAAAATCATCTTACACCACTGATACTCTTCCATTGCTCCTGCACAGGTAAACCACAAATGCCAAGACCAATTACAAAAATATACATTGTGAGACACTTCACATCTTTTAGCTCTTATAGATTCATAGTTTGGTGGGTTCTGTAAATAATCACCTTCATAGTAAATAATGATTGTGTGTATTTGCTATGAGTGAAAATAAAGAAAGAGATCAATCCAGTTTTCTCTGTTGGGACATATTTCATCTCCAGTAACCAAATCCCAGGACTTGATTTTGCAAATATTCATTCCTATCTTGAAATTTGGTAAATCTCTATCTATTTACTCAGATATATATGCATTCAATTGGATAATGTATAGTTTGCACTAATTTATTGAACTATGATTTCAACTTTAAAGGCTTGTTGGATCAGATGAGGAGACCCAGATTTCACTTGTGAAGAGTTGGATAGAGAACCATCTAGAAGATGGAAGCATAATATGGAAGAAACCAATTTTGTTTGTAGAGTTTGGGAAATCCTCTAAAGACCCAGGTTTTAGAATCGTTGCAACCAACCAATCTTGAGAGTAGATATCTAAAATTGTTTGTTTGCTTTAACGACATCGCCAAATTTTCACTAAAAGATGCATATTAATATCTATCAACGAGCTTAACCTTTTCTAGTCTATCTTACTTACCTTGCAAGAAAAAATTTCCCATGAAGAATAACATTTCACAATTCACATCTTCCTCCCTAGTGAAGAGAAATCCCACACCAACATATTTTATTAGGACATACTAAACTCCAATTTTTTGGCACTCTGAGTGGTAATAATTATGAAGTCAATTGAATTTAATTTTGAAGTGGCAGGGCTCTCAGCCTAGAGATCAAGCATAATTCCATGCTCATTAAACAATGATTTTCTCACCGTAGCTTGGGTAAGTTTGCATGGGCAGCTTACAACATCAATTAAATAATTTGAATTTCCAAACAAAATTAAACTAGGAACCCATTGAATTTCTCAAGGTGCTTCTCCATCTTTGCCATCCTCTGTCGAACATTTGGACCTTATCTTTCAAGTTTTTTTCCTCTTCTCGAGTCTCAACATTGTCGGCTCTTAAGTCTTCCAATCTCTCTCTATATGCTTTGCCCATGTTTATGTTTGCAATGTTCTCTTCATAGTTTTAGCAGTTGAGTCATAGTCAAGGATGCAGCTATTCTGATGCATTATGATCCATAAATGGACTTGCAGCCCACTTATGAACACAGATTCATTCTGGAAGTTGTAAATCTGTTTTCTATCTCAATCTTGGATAGAGGACTCTGTATTTAGAGAGGCTATTGGGTCATTTCGCTCTACATTGTACAAGGATCTCTACTATTCTTCATTCTTCTGATAGTTCCAAGCCTTATTCTCTCTGTAATGTCTGCTCCAAATTGGTTGGCTGGCTCCTCTTTCTGTGTATCTTGCACACAAGTATCTAGATAGCAATGCTGTGAATAAAATTTTTTTAGTTAAGTTATTTTCTCCTTTTACCAATCAGCTCAAGAATGGAGCAACCCACTCTAAATTATTAATTGGGAAAGCAAGGCAATAAGGTTAAAACGTTTATTACTTTTGTGGCAGGGAAGGCATGATATGCTTAAGTAAGTTCCATTAGCTAAAGATAATGAGTCGTCTCGAATACAAATAATGCATGTTTTCATCTATCAACTCAAATTTAGTGGAACTAGTGAAAGCATCACCAACATATATAATAAGATTATTGAAATTTCATCCTTATTAGTTAAGAAAATGCATGAAAATAAAAATAAGAGCATATACACATGTTTTTGTATCAATATATTTGTGCAACAAATCTGATCCACAACCATGATGGACACTCAAATGATACCAAACTTATTAAAAAAATATGGATTATTTCAAGTATCTTGAAATAGTGGTATGCCATGAAGGAAATATGGATTTATGCTAACAAGTCCTCCACCCCAAGACTGAAATGTCTTGGTACCTTTACCAAATATTGTTGTATTCCTTTCTTTTCTTTACTCGATAATCAACCATCCATTCTCCCAAGAAGGAATTGGAAACTAATGAAAACACCTAACCATAAAATGGAGCACCCAATAGCCAATGGCCAATGCCCAACAAGTGATTTTATCATCCACCGAGAGAGAGGGGGGCTATGTGTGGCCCGTATGACCGTTGTATGACCTCAAGGTAAGAGACAAGATGACCAACATAACGAATGTGCTATCACTTCTTCCTTTACCTCACCTCTTATGTCCTCATTGTCATAATCTACTATTATTATTGTTCACCTTCTTTGAGAAGCTTCCATAGCATCTAACCTTCTTGTTATGGCTCTCAATGTCTCTATATATCTTCATTCACAGCTCCTCTACGTGGTCTTCCTCAACCTCTCCATACAGAGCAACCCCTTCTATGTGCTCTAATATACTCTTCCATGTAGCTCTCTCTGCAGTTTATAACAGTATCTACCCAGTCCCAAAGCTGGCGTTGTTTCTGTACCTTGACAACTTTATCCAGCAATCTGCTTGGCTGGATTTGTTGTCACCACTGGATCAACCCACTATGATGTAATCACTTGATGTAGATGCCCTTGAGGCATTGAATAAATCTAGCAATTGAACACTTTCAATTACAAAGTGGACAACAAACTACACTGCTAACAATATACTAGCTTCTTTAATATAATGGAACTACACTTCATGAACCGATTTCTTATTTTCAGCAGAAATAAATTGTAACTACTACAGTTAAAAAGGTATCACTGCCAAATTTCTGTCAACCATACTTGTATCAGTGTTAATGGATAGGCTCAATATCTCTTTCATTCAACACAATACAGTTTACATTACAAGCTTGGTAGCTCTATTTCTCATGTTGGTTAAAGCACAATAATGTTAATCTTACATTTACTAGGCTTATGGGTTGTTTCCTTTGCAATAAAAAACACCTCAACAAGGATCTAAGAATATCTTTGACAGAATTGAACTTTGTTTCTTCTACATACAGGCTTAAGGCCTTGCTATATCTCCACTAGATTGTAATGACAGTCACTGGTGTCCACAAGTCTACCAATTCTATTCCGCCAGCTCCTCTGAGCTATTACCAAGCTCTACCTGCTTTCTGACAAGGCTTTGCTTCCAGTCTTCAATTAAACTACTGAGCTACTAAACGCTACTTCCAAGGGAAATGATTCCTCCTTTAATACGCTATAAGCCTCCTTAAAGTCTCCTAATCAAAGTTGACCATTTCAACTAGCTCCACTTCTCACCAATTACCAGTTGTTATGTGGAGTATTCTCAACGGTCTTTTTACCAAAATGAAAACAAGTTAAAATGAAATATTTTTGAGTGATGTAATATTGTCAACTACATAGGAATGCTCTGCATCAATAGTGAAATAGGCATAGTTTTCATTAAAATACAAAACTTGGTATGAAACGAAGCCACAAAACTGCCTTCCTTCTTTGACAAATCAGTAAAACATGGACGCAATAAAGACATAACCTTAGCAGTTAGAGTTCAAATACTGGTTATGTGGTGACATAAACCTCAAACACAATAAGATCAAATAACTCACCTATGGAATCAGTACCAACATTTATTCAAACCTCACCAAGTACATGAATTTACACTTTAGCTTTCCAAATATTATGAGAAGATTTGTTTGATATTGAGAAGCGAGAAGGTGGCATAATTTGCCCAAGTTTCAAATTCGACTCTAGTTATACACCAACATTGAGAATACAAATGGACTCATCTATAAACTTGACACCATTTTTAAGATGGCCATAAAATGAAGTTGGAAAACATTGCTTCTTAAGACACACCCAATACATTTTTGATATCATTGAGTATGCACATGGTTCCTGAAAATCGATTCACTTTCCAAGTTCTGACATCTGAGAGATTGAAACTTCATGCCCTGGTTTGATCAGGGATGCAGAGCGAGGAAGAGGCCCCAATAGAAAGATGTTTGCAGGAAAAAGGAAGACCCATTGGGTGCTTGTAATATTCAAAATTTCATCAATGATTGTAGGTCGAGCTACTGCTATGCTTCTTAACGGGTAATACTTTGATGATGGTGGTAACAGTAGATAGATATCAACGCTGGTGCAAACAGTAGAATATCCTATTCTTTTCATACCTTTGGTATTTTATCAAGGAAAAAAAGCCTCTAATATTTCCCCGCTCACACCCTAATTGGTGCTATTTTATGTTGGTTTGGGCTTGCTTCTAGTTGGAGACAATCTGCTTTACTCATGGGGTATCTCTTATATGCTTGTTTCGACCTATTCAAGTCAAGTGGCCTTCAATTTTGTATTTGTATTCCTACTGAACGGGTAGAAAATTACTCCATATATCCTGAATTCTCTGGTTTTGCTAACATTGGGTGCAATTCTTCTTTCGGTTCATTCAAATGGTGACAGGCCTAAGGGAGTGAATACTACCAAGTACATAGTAGGATTCATTTGTATTGTTGTAGCTTCTGCCATCACTGGGGGGTCTAAGAATATATTTGACAAAATCGAACTTTGTTTCCTCTACATACAGGATTAGGGCCTTGCTATACCTCCAATAGACTGTAATGACAGTCACTGGAGTCCACAAATCTATGAGTTATGTTCCACAAACTCCTCTGAGTTATTACCAAGCTCTACCTGCTTTTTAACAAGGATTTACCGCCAATCTTCAATTAAACCGTTGAGCTACCAAATAGTACATCCAAGGGAAATGGTTCCTCCTTTAATAGGCCATAAGCCTCGTTAAAGTCTCCTAATCAAGGCTGACCATTTCAACTAGCTCCACTTCTCACCAATTACTAGTTTTTATGTGGAGTATTCTCGAGGGCCTTTTTTACCAAAATGGAAACAAATTAAAATGAAATATTTTTTAGTGATGTAAGATTGTCAATTGCATAGGAATTTTCTTCATCAACAGTGAAATAGGCATAGTTTTCATTAAAATACAAAACTTGGTTTGTATCGAAGCCACAAAATTACCTTCCTTCTTTGACAAATGAGTAAAATGTGGAAGCAATGAAGACATAATCTCATCAGTTAGAGTTCAAAAGTTGGTTATGTAGTGACGTAAATATCAAACACAATAAGATCAAATAACTCACCTATGGAATCGGTACCAACATTTATTCAAACCTCACCAACTACATGAATTTACACTTTAGCTTTCCAAATATTATGAGAAGAGTTGTTTCATTATTGAGAAGCCAAAAGGTGGCATAATTTGCCCAAGTTTCAAATTCGACTCTAGTTATACACCAACATTGAGAATACAAATGGACTCATTTGTAAACTTGACGCCATTTTTAAGATGGCCAGAAAATGAAGTTGGAAAGCATTGCTTTTTAAGACACACCCAATTTTTTATATCATTGAGTATGCACATGGTTCCTTGAAAACCAATTCACTTTCGAAGTTCTGACATCCAAGAGATTAAAACTTCAGGCCTTGGTTTGATCAGGGATGCAGAGCGGGGAAGAGGCCCCAATAGAAAGATGTTTGCAGGAAAAAGGAAGACCCATTGGGTGCTTGTAAATTCAACATTTCGTCAATGATTATAGGTCAAGCTATTGCTATGCTTCTTAACAAGTATTACTTTGATGATGGTGGTAACAGTAGATGGATATCAAATCTGGTGCAATTGGTAGGATGTTTTATTCTTTTCATACCTCTGGTACTTTATCAAGGAAAACAAGCCTCTAAGATTACCTTGCTCACACCCAAAATGATGCTAATTTATGCTGGTTTGGGCTTGCTTCTAGCTAGAGACAATATGCTTTAATCATGGGGTATCTCTTATATTCCTATTTAGACCTATTCTCTTCTCTGTTCAAGTCAACTGGCCTTCAATGATGTATTTGCATTCCTACTGAACAGGCAGAAAATTACTCCATATATCCTAAATTCTATGGTTTTGTTGACTTTGAGTGCAATTCTGCTTGCAGTTCATTCAGATGGTGATAGGCCTAAGGGAGTGAACACTGCCAATTACATACTGGGATTCATTTGTACTGTTGCAGCTTCTACCATCACAGGGGGATCTAAGAATATCTTTGATAGAATTGAACTCTATTTCCTCTACACACAAGCTTAAGGCCTTGCTATACCTCTACTAGACTGGAATGCCAATCACTAGAGTCCACAAATATACCAATTCTGTTCCACCAACTCCTCTGAGCTATTACCAAGCTCTACCTACTTGTTAACAAGGATTTGCCACCAATCTTCAATTAAACTAATGAGATACCAAATGCTACTTCCAAGGGAAATGGTTCCTCCTTTAATAGGCTCTAAGCCTTCTTAAAGTCTCCTAATCAAAGTTGACCATTTCAACTAGCTCCACTTCTCACAAATTACCAGTTGTTATGTGGAGTATTCTCAATGGTTTTTTTACCAAAAAGAAAGCAAACGAAAATGAAATATTTTTGAGTGATGTAAGATTGTCAACTGCATAGGAATGCTCTGCATCAATAGTGAAATAGGCATAGTTTTCATTAAAATACAAAACTTGGTTTGAATCGAAGCCACAAACGTGCCTTCCTTCTTTGACAAATTAGTAAAACGTGGAAGAAATGAAGACATAATCTGATCAGTTAGAGTTCAAACTCTGGTTATTTGGTGATGTAGATCTCAAACACAAGAAGATCAAATAACTCACCCATGGAATCAGTACCAACATTTATTCAAACCTCACCAAGTACATGAATTTACACTTTAGCTTTCCAAATATTATGAGAAGAGTTGTTTGATTATTGAGAAGCCATAAGGTGGCATAATTTGTTTAAGTTTCAAATTTGACTTTAGTTATACACCAACATTGAGAATACAAATGGGATTTTGTAAACTTGACATCATTTTTAAGATGGCTAGAAAATGAAGTTGGCAAACATTGCTTCTTAAGACACACCCAATGCATTTTTGATATCATTGAGTATGCACATGGTTCCTTGAAAACCAATTCACTTTCCAAGTTCTGACATCTGAGAAATTGAAAATTCAGGCCCTAGTTTGATTAGTGATGCAGAGTCGGGAAGAGGCCCCAATAGAAAGATGTTTGCAAGAAAAGGGAAGACCCATTGGGTGCTTGTAATATTCAGCAATTCGTCAATGATTGTAGGTCAAGCTACTACTATTCTTCTTAATAGGTATTACTTTGATGATGGTGGTAACAGTCGATGGATATCAACTATGGTGCAATCGACACGATGTCCTATTATTTCATACCTCTAGTAATTTATCAAGGAAAACAAGCCTCTAATATTACCCAGCTCACACTGAAATTGGTGCTAATTTATGTTGGTTTGGGCTTGCTTCTAGCTGGAGACAATCTGCTTTACTCATGGGGTATCTCTTATATGCCTGTTTCGACCTATTCTCTTATTTTTTCAGGTCAACCAGCCTTCAATTCTATATTTGCATTCATACTAAATAGGCAAAAAATTACTCCATATAACCTAAATTCTCTGGTTTTGGTGACTTTGGGTGCAATTCTGCTTGTGGTTCATTCAGATGGTGACAGGCCTAAGGGAGTGAATACTGCCAAGTATATAGTAGGATTCATTTGTACTGTTGCAACTTCTGCCATCTATGGGTTGCTTCTTCGATTGATGCAACTTGTATTCAATAGGGCTATAAAGAAGGAGACCTTTCCAATGGTTTTGGAGATGCAAACTTTCACATCCATAGTTGCTAGTGTGGTATGCATAGTTGGATTTTTTATTAGTGGGGAGTTCAGAGATATGAAAAAGGAGGCTCAGAGCTCTAGGGTTTCTTCCAATTAGAGGAGAAGTGAGGTCTGAGGTAGCTTGCAGCCGTCGAATAGCAAGGTCACTTGTCTCCCCCAGTAAAACTTCATGTGCATCATCTTGGAGGTATTGAGTTCGAATCTGGATGAAACCCTCTTCAACAAATTCGTTGGAAATGCCCCTAACAGATCAGATTCAGGGCATGGTCCTCAATATTGAAATAGATACAAAGAAGACCATTTCAATGGGGTATATTCTTCTCCAACTCATCCAAGGTTGCCCTTCCTCTAACATGTATACAAAAATGCTCAAATGAAAGCTTGAAATTAGGAATGTACAGCTTGATCTTCATCTTCAGAAGTTTTCTTCAACACCAAAAACTGCTCTCGACCCAAATCAGACAAGAAGATAGAGATATGAAAATTTGAGAGAAGCAAATACAAAAATTTGCAATCCTGAATGAGAAAATGGGATTGGGTTCCAAAAATTTGAGAATCCAAACCAAAAATGGTCTCAATACCACCACTCACTTCGATATACCCATAAAATTTGACTGTGTCGCCTCAGACCTCATGGCGAGCAACTCTGTTGCAGTGTTTCTTGGGCGAGTGACTCTGTTGCCGAGTGTTAGATGTTGCTACTCATAACAGACAAGCTTATCGTGTGCTCAACCGTCTTAAAGTCAAGGAGCCACAACCGTCTTAAGGCTAGAAAACATCAACTACCTACGGATGATTTTCTCGTCGCCTGGTACTTTTGGAGCGTAATTTTCTCAACTGATTAGAACATTCTTCACTGATGATATAATGGCCGGCGATTATTTAATCATCTAACAATCCATCTAACGGCCCACGTTGAGACACAATGGCATAGAGGGAGTTCATTTCACAGAGGAATGCCTTACGATGTAACAAGAACATAGTGCTACATGAGTGTAATAAATCTTTAGGTTCATCAAAATTTTCTTTCATTCTACTTGTATAGCTAGTGTTTTACATGTTAGTGATAAAGTGCAAACCTATTCTCAGGAAAAAAAAAAAGTTAGAGTGGGACAACCATGAATAACTAAAAGGACACATAAAGTCTAGAAAAAAAAATATAAAACAATACTAATATATCAACAAAGACCTATTGACTTTAAAATTTTAAATTTATTAAAAATAATATTATTATATTTCGAAATTCAAATTGTGTATAATTTTGACTGCAAATGATGATACTTGACATGTAAATAATATTCTAGTTAGATATATATATATAATAATTTTATTAAAAAATCATTTTGGGTAACTAATATAATTTTTGTTTGTATATATTTTTTAAATAAAAATTTATATATATATATATAACCAAAGTTTTAAAATATAATTATATAATATTATTATATAGAGGCTAGAATTTATTTGAATCTTGGTTATTCTTATTTAATATGATTTGCCATTTATCATGTGAATTCAGGAAATTTATTGAAAATTGTATATTCATGTTTATGTTCAAAAATATTCAAACCGACAGCAAAATGATGGTCTATGCAGGAAGAACCAGGTTTTGACTTGACGATAACCCCTATTACCGGAGGCAGATAGTTACAGAAGGGAAAGCATTTCGAGTCAATGATTACATTTTATATTTCTAATGTTTGTTTATGAAATTTTGGTGATGCTCAGAAATTTTCTCAATTTTCCTTTCTAAATAAAGAATAAATTAGATTTCACAAACTTTATATTATAGAGTAATCTCTGAACTTAAATTGTGTATACGGGTACATAATTTTGTGTGAAATATATGAGTGCTTTCAATTATTTTTAACATAGTATAGGAATAACGATCTCACAAAAAATCTCTGAACTTTTGTTTCTACCCGTACATAACTTTGTGTGAAATATATGAGTGCTTTCCACCATTTTTTAACATGGTATCGGAATAACTCCGTCCAGGAGGACCCGGCGGCATAGGGAAAATGTAATTTATCTGTAGGGTTGTAAAGATGTAAAGTTTTGTGGCGTTAAAGAGCGCAGATAGATGTTTGTGTATTAAAGTGGTGTAATGTAAGTTGCTGATGGTGGAATGAATAGAGCAGAGCAGAGGTCCATTGAGAAAGTCACATATTTTCAAGCCATTACTGGTTTCGATGATGTTTGGGAGTTGGATTCAGCCATTTTTGTAATTACTTGAGGTTCACCATATGCGTCGAGTATGTATCAAACAATTTAATTTTTCTGTGGAGGCCACGATGTTGACGACAAGTTTCACTGATGGTTGTTAACATCACAGTGGACACATTTAAAGACCTCCCATGCATGCTACGGCTACCTATGTGGATTGGTGACATCTGCGCAGACAGTGCCAGTGCCAGTGCCAATGGAGTTATTTTGTTTATCTGAGAATTTTTGGAGGTCTCTTTTACTGAGCCACCTCTGCATATGGACAGATGCGTTGGCATGTGCATTGAAGTCGTGTTAGCCATCGATGCAGAATTTTTGTAGCCAAGGAATGTGTGGTAAGTCGTCACATTATCTTTCGTTCTCACTGTGTGGAGAGATTAGGCCTGCAATGTTGCTTGTTGCCCATACGAATTAAATCTTTTGTTACTTAATTTGTTTTGTCTTAAAGGAGTTGAAGCATTTTTAGTTTTAGAGCGGGAAACTTCAATTTTAAAAACGTGTTTTCTATTTTGAATCTCTCTTGTGATCATGTAATTCATTGTTTTAGAGAAATTTAGTGCCCTAAATTTTCCCCTCGGGAAAGTAAAAATACAAATGCAATTAATGAAGAAAAGTTTGCCAACTGGCACCTACAAATGCCAAATAGTTAATTGAATGAAAAAGTATAGATGACAATACTAAGTCTATTATTGGACTTGCTTTTTTAGATTCGAAATTACATCTGGTAGATTTTACTAAACTATTTAAGGAAATATGGGAACATGTGACTCAATTATTTGGTGTAAAAGTTACAAATGTAAAATTTTCTATAAATTTGCAATTATTTAGACTTAAAAATGAGGAGAGGTCTATTTCCAGTCATGTAAATAAGTTAATATCTATTTTAAGACAATTAGCTGAGGCAAGTGCCAAGGTGGAAGATGAAGATGCTAAAGCAATATTACTAAATAGTCTTCCTTTAATTTATAGTAATGTTGTCTTCACTTTGAGTCAAATGTATTCACAAAAATTGGATGAGAAAATTGCAACGCTTTTGGGAGAGGAAAAGAGACTAAAATAAGAAGATGTAGAAGGAATGTCTCAAATAGAAAATGCATTGTTTACAAAGACGAGAATGAGAAAGAAATATGGAAACAAAAGTGAAGTTGAATGCTACTATTGCAAGAAAATTGGGCATACATCATGGGAATGAAAAAGTCATGCTAATGATTTGCTAAAAGGGAAAGAATAAGAAAATATAGCCATAGATGAATATTCATTGAATTCTTATGATGAAGTCAATGAAAAATTTGAACCTCTCAAACTCTTTTAGAACGACTACATTTTAGTGAAAAGGCTCAACATGGATGGTTGTCGAGATGGTACGGAAGTTGTGGATCTAGGGAAGGATCCCTCATTCATTGAAGAAGTGGGACTGGTATTCTAATGAGGTTATGTGACGACTTGGGAGGTTGTTCAGTGATTGACTTCAAGAGGTTCTTGATTCCGGAGGAGTCGAACTCGAGAATCCAACTTGCCCACTACACCTTTACCAGGGTTATGAGGCAACTTGATGGAGCCTATACTCATAAGTTGTAAACCAATTAAAGAATGATTGTGTATTTTGTTGTTTATGTAATGTAAGAATTAAGAAGGGAACTTGGAGTTAATGCTTACATCCTATATTTGTAGTGTTGGTTTATGAGCTATTGGTATGGTTAAGAAGTTCTCTCAGCCTCTCCTTCTAAATTAGAAATAAATTAGATCTCACCAACTCTATATTATTGAGTAAGCTCTTAATGTAAACTATGTATTGAGTAAGCTCTGAATGTAAACTATGTATGTATTCATACATAACATTATATTTATGAGTGATTTAAACCATTTTTTAACAAAAACCATGTGTGCCTATGATTAACTGAGGTTAACTCACTGTCTAAGCTATTAGAAATTAAAAAGGATAAGTAGAGAGAAAGAACTTCCTATTCTTTCAGATGTCCCATAGTATGCTGCGTTGGTGCCGTATGTGCCATATTTCCCCATTTATGCTGATTTCCTCGATCAAAGCAGCGTAAACAACGTGCCTTATGGGTCTAAGCTTCCTCCGTTGAAGTCTTGAAGTATTCAAGAAATTGGAGTTATGTGAAATAATGGGTGTCTCAAATAATGGTGTAGGTAATGGTACTGATTATAAAGGGAAGAGTGCTATATTGGTATGGGAAGATGGACATGGAAACTTTTGAGGTGGCCAACTTGACTTATTCTTAGAGTTACTGAGTATGAAGACAAACCCATATGGTTTTTTACAGGTTTACTGAATAATAGGTTTGGAGCTAATGTTTTAGGTTAAGGGATGACTATCTTCGAGAGGATCCAGAGCCATGAGGATAACTTCCTCTCGGACGAAGCAGTGGAAATGCTGAGAAATAAGGTTGAGTCAATAATTAACTTCAATTTTTGTAGGTTTATGGAATATATTGTTACAAGTACTCACTTACACAGAGGAAGGTCACGCTTAAATCACATTCCAGATAGATACAGGATGAGGACCTATCACAACAGGATCGAGTAACCTCACTTCCCCTTCATCTATTTCAAGCCATCCTTCTAGTGGGATCACTTGTGATTGTGTTACTGGATTATCAGATAACTGGACATAGAGGTTGATGCTGAGAATGAAGGGCGATGAAGAAACACTACTGGGAACTGGGATGTGATAGAGGTATTGGGGAATAAGCACGAGCAGGAATTTGGTATCTAGTGGAAGATAGTCATCATCCGACTACATGAGCGATGAGTTCAGAGCTGGAATTCCATAGAACTATCTTAAGCTACTTATTTATTGATTGGTAATATTTTACATATTAGCATTACAAGAGGACGAAGACTAGCCCATCAATAGATTTTATGAAAAAACATGTAAGGATGTTGGATGGAAGACTCTGATCGACCCCAAATCAGATAAGTCACGGAACACAACTCAGCTCCCCTGTGGCTTACAAATACCATCTTCTTCTTAGAATTTGAATATTTTTGCTAGCTCTATTCAGGTGTGGACTTGAATATTCGAACGAATTTTAGATTTCTCAATTATCCTTTCCTTATATAACACATGAGGGGCTAGTTGCAGACAGCTAGTAACTTTTTTCCTCTCGGCCTGTAGGGTGGGAACTAAAGCTCTGCAGGATTTTGGATCTCCCGTAGAATTTTTTAATATTGATCGACTCCATATATCCCTGGGTGTGGCGGCTCTTACTAGTAATACTGCTTACCATTCTGAAGGATTTCTATGGAGGTGACCTTTCAATCTCCCTTGGGATCACAATCCTCTTTGACGATTCTATCATGTTTGTAACGAGGAACTATCTAGGACGAGTCATCTCACTGGCTAACACTCTAATCAACATCTGTCCACCATGCATGACCTAAACTTCCTCTCGCCAAAGACTTTCATCGACCTCACCATTCAGGACTAATGAGAATCCCTTACTCACTGTATCGGTATTTTTCCCATTCTTCCATTTGCCCCCTCTACAACCACTTCTTCTGCTTTTCAACCTACTCGCCTTGCCCTTGATTATTTTCATCCAGCTTTTGGTCGCCCGTCCTCCCCTTCTTTCAGTCGCTCTGGCTCAAAACATTCCCAGAAGCCCCTCAAAGCACTCTGGGATTCAAACCCATTGGTTCTGGAGGCTGATACCTATTAGGTTAGTGTTGATCGGCGTCATCAACTTGTTTGATGGGTCATTGGAAACATCTACACTAGTCGAGTGAACAGATTAAGAAATGGGTGAAATTAAGGTGGTTCCCGATTCTCAAGTATTGACGTAAAATTAGCCTATTTTTCAAAGGGTGGACCTGCTTCCACTTCCTTTTTCTGGAAGATGCCAAGCGTATTCTGTCTACTCCATGGGTTAATGGGTAGGGATATCTTCTCTTGTAGCGGTGGAAGCTAGGATTTGATCCCTTCATCGAAGCCCCTCCCTGTCATTTTGCTTAGGCCAAGCTTCCCGACCTACCACTTTAATTGTGGAATGAGTCGGCCATTTCAAAGATTGCTAACAAGATTGGGTTCTTCTACTACTGGGATGAGGGAAGCTTTGGGAAAATAGAATAATGGATGGCTTGGGTTCTTGTTGAGGTGGATATGGGGGCACCCTCCTAGAGGACTTGGAAATTCATTGGAAGGGTTTTTCTATTAAGATAAACATCGACTATTGGGGGCTCCCATTCCATTGGATCCATTGTCGTAAGACTCGACACCTACTTTCCAAATGCTCCACAAAATTTTTGACCAAGCAGGTCGCACACGGTGTGGTGATTTGTGGTCTACAACATCCTCCCCTTAGTGCTAGACTCTCTTCTCTTCCCCTGGACAAGAACCCAAATACCTCCTTCTATCAATAGCCCCTCATTGACTCTTCTAAACTATTCACTGATTCCATTCTTAGGCCCTCAGCTATGCCTCCCCTTGCTTCCCCTATTCCTCCTCCCCATTTAGACTTCCCTCCTTTGACTCTCAGCCATACTTCTTCTCATTTGCACTCTTGGTTGGAGAAATCCGAGGACCCTACTTCTATCCTCTGCATCATCTCGATGCGTCCCCACCCCTTTCTGGCCCCGTTACTCAGTCCCACTATCTGGTATCAAAGGTGGGTGACCAAGCCTCACATCCCTCCTCTGATTGGAAACTCGAGGCCCTAAATTTCTCCCCCTCCTATCCTCCGGTGCCACTTACCATTATGAAAGCGCGGATACTGAGTCCCCCAGTCGATTTGTAACACAGGAAAAAGTGGGAACCCAAATTTAAGAAAATCTATGTTTGTAACTTAAAGGTGAGACAGAATCCCCCAGTGTGGTACATTTCATGGCACTGTTCCGATTGTTTCTTCATCTACTCCAAGCAATGTAAACTTTCAGACAGGGATTGTAAATTCAAAACTAGAACTCTAGTAAAAAAAAGCCCCCATAAAACATGAAAGATAGCCCACAAACGAGAAGTATGTATTCTAGAAAGATTTATTTTTTCAAGGGTAAATTTTCAACAATTTTTAAAAAAGGAAGGAGAACTAATTTTTTTGTGCACAAAGAGTGTTGATGCTATAATAACAATTTTTTTAGGGGTACAATTTCAGCATTTCTTAGTAATGGCATTAAGCATAAAATAATGGGACATGAAAAACCTTAAAATTGCTACAATTTTCATCCATGTAGTTAAAGTTAAAATATCATTACTCTAAAAACCCCTGAAATTATAATTCTTTTCAAACTTAGCATTAAAGATAAACTATTATAACTCAGGGAAACCTTAAAATCTCGACAAATTTTCAACCATGGAATTAAAAAACCTTAACTTTTCAACATATTTCAACCATGACATTATGAACAAATTATAACTAAAAAAAACTTTAAAAATAAAAACTTGAATGACAGAGTCATTATTTCAAGACTAATTTTTATTTTAAAGGCTAAAAATCTAGCTCTTTTCAAATCTTAGCCTAAGACAACTTATCTCGCTCGTGACGTGAGTGCCCTAAGAGCCCAAGTGTCCTATTCCATAGGACTGGGCAAGGGTGCCTTGATTGCACATGCACAAGGCCCCTAGGCCACGAGCTTGTGTAGGGGAAGACAAGGCATCCCCTCCCATGCTCGTGACCTAGGATCCTTCGGGTAGGGGCCTCGGCGTGGGTGTGGGACGCGGAATGGAGTAGGAGCATAGGCAAGCGAAGTTCCCCCACCTAGGCGAGCGACCCAAGGGCCCTAAGCGCCCAGGGCCGGTTCCGAGAATTGACCCTGTGGTCTAAGGGCCCCTAGGCTGTAGGCTAGGGTGAGGGTGGAAGAGGCGTTGCCACACAGGATCATGGTCCAGGGGCAATTCTCGAAATCATATCTGGGCATCGAAGGCCCTTGGGCCACAAGCATATGCAGGGGCGGGTGAGGCACCCCCTCCCAGGGCCCTTGGATTATGGGCCTAGGTGGGGGCAGGCGAGGTGCCCTCACTCAGGCCTGTAGACTAGGGGCTGATTCTTGGAATTGAACCTTGGTACCCAAGGACTCTAGGTTACTGGCCGGGGCATGGGCGGGTGAGGCACCCCTACCTAGGCCCATGGCCTAGGGGCCATAGGCGACTAGGGCTGATTTCATGAATCAACCTTGTGCACCTAGGGCACTTGGGCTGCGGGCCTCGATGGGGCCGGGTGAGGCGCCCCTGTGCACGCGAGTGCCTTAGGGCTCCTAAGGCCCCTCTTACAAAATATTTTGTGACACCTCCCGCACTTCCTTTTGACATACCCTGAAGTGCCTGAAACATGACCATGATGTAGTGTACTCATTCAGATATGTAGCTCAGATCCTCCTTAAAACACTGATTGGAAAATGCCTTGAGCTTCCCCTGAAGGAAATGGCTCTAAAACCATAATTTTAGAATCATTGCTCTTATGATACTGAAAACTATGATGATCTCTAGTTTCACTATACTAGCCCCGTGATGCCATCGCTCTGTTTGCTTAAATACCCGCGATGATCCCTAAACATAAATTTTCCCAAAGAGGATGAGAAGCTTCGTGATCTAGAAGCTTTCGTAGCGATGAGCTGGAGGTTGTTCAACATGGATGAGGTCGAGTTCTCTCAACTTTTCCTTTTGGAATTATCCCTATGAGCTACGTCCTTGAGATGAGGTCCTTCTCCTATCTTTGGAGAGATCTAACTCCCTTTCCCTTCCTATATATTCATCTTTTTCCATTCCCAAATGGTTGATCTTTGGTTATTTGCACTCTTATGTTGAGATTGTGGCTACATGCTACTCATTTGGCTTGGAGAAGGAGTGCTTGGAGAGCTTAAGTGTAAGCTTGGACTTGGAAATTCATTTAAGGAGAGCCTATTGATGTCAAGGCTTGGTTGTATGCTTCATCCTTTATTCTATTAATATACAACTTCTATTTCAGTTTCCATAAATATGTATTCTTATGTAACATTTATCTTAACACTCCTTGATCTGTTAAGTAGGTTACTTTTGATTATGTTGTTTGTATTTGCATTCCCTGTTGTATCTTCATCTCTTGTGCAGGTATTTAAAATGTTGTGAGAAGCTACACCGAGCCCGTGATGCAAGTTATTCAAGGTCTTCAACAAAGGAGGACGTGATAGCATCAGAACGAGGTAGGCTATCTTCTTCATTTCTCATTTTAATTGTAACTTAGGAAAGTGTCCAGTAGATTGTCATGTAGGTTTCTAGTCCCACTCATTGGGCTAGAGGGATCATCTTTGTCCGCAGAGAGGATTGCCTAGACAACAAAATGACGACTCTGCTGGGGAGGATATAACCATTTCCATCCATCCCTTCAATCACATTTTTTGACTAGGTAGAGCAATCGTTGATTTCTCGGCTTATCTACATTAGTATAGGTTTATTCCATCACTGATTACAACCTTAGGGTGCTAAACCTAGATTGTCTCTTGGATTTTTTTTCCATATTCCTCATGCATCCCGGGTTTAGCCCTAATAGTCCCAATGGAATTGCGAGTTTTTACCTATATAGTCGCGATGGAAAAAAAATTATTCACTGTCTGGTCGTGCTAAAATCATCACTACTTTTGTTATACAAAGTAGTGCTCATGAGCCCGACCATCGGTGGTTTGACTATGCAAAGTGGCGATGATAACACAATCATCATGGGTTTGGGTATATAAAGTAGTGATGATCCTTGAATGTGAGAATTTTTAAAGTTTCTTCCTTAGAATCTAGTGTGCCTTGGCCCCTAAGGTCTTTTCCTATCTTGTGTGCTTGAATTTGTCAGTTTTTGATTTATTGTCTTGATTAATTTGCAAAATTTGTTTCATTGGCTTTGAAGTGAAAGTTAGTGGAAGGCATTTTGCATGATGCATTTTTTTTTATGCATTATCGATTCCGAGAATTTCCCAGGGTCGATTTCAGGTATCGGACAAGGTATCGATTTAGGGAATTGCCCTAGGTCGATTCATGGAATAGCCAAGGTTCAATTCCACGTATCGTTGGGGTCGATTATGGGAATCAAATCTACGTGTCCTGGGCTAGGGTATTGCCTAGGGTCGATTCTAGGTGGTTGTCACCCAAGTTAAATTATGGGTATCACCTAGGGTTGATTTAGCGAATTTCCCTGGGTCGATTCTAGATATCACCTAGTTTTGATTCCAAGTGTTGGCTTATATGGGCTTGACCCAGGTTCGAAAGAGTTCTTTAGCCAAACAAATCCTGCAGCTACCGGCCCTTTTGGCAACAGAGTGTGGAGCATGGACTGAGGTCTCACCCGAGGTAGTAGGGGAGGGTGCTGGAACCAGGTTTCCGCACCATTGGGATGTCTGGATGTGGTCTGGAGGTTTAACACACTGTTTCATGGCTTCATGGCCCTCCACTTTCGCACAGATCCAGACCTAGAATACTCCTTAATACTTATTAATGCGTTGTTTATAGATTCAATTACTTTTTATGGTCTTTAAGCAAACATTTATCAGAATTAACTAGTTTGCATACTTAGAATAGACACAGGTTCACATATATTCATAACATCAGCATATGCACATAGATCAAACAGTTATATTAACCATACATCAGCCAGATCCACAATAATTCTGATTTAACACATAATTCCAGAATCAACTTATCCTTATTCAATTTCTTCAGCAATACATCTAGATCCGTCCTACGCACTCAACTGCAAGGGTTCGCGCACATAGCTGCGGACTCTACTAGGCCTTTGCGCACATAGTTGTGGAGCCTCTATCTATCACCCAATACCCTCGACTCGGACTTATAGATGTGCATATAAATTTCACAGACCCATAGCACTGCAATACATTCTCTTCAAAAGCTGCCTTCTACCTTTAGAGCCCCGCTCTATTTATACCTTCCTATGATCTGCAGACCGACTTTATTCCTATTATTCTATATTATTTTTTTGGGCGGACAACCCTTTCACTCGACCTTTTAGATTTCGCGCTCCACATATTTTGGAGTTTTACAATATTTTTATCCTAACTTCTGGGTTCTCATACCCAAAGCTGTTACGGGGGACCTCTGCTACCCAACAGTCCCCTAACACAATCATTGTGACTCGTCCCGAGTCACTCGTCGGTGCGGCGAGACGCGCTGCCTTGGCTTCGCGGTTCACCTCCCTTTGAGTGACACTCGTCGTCCTGCTACTTCTTCGTTGTCTCCTACAATACTTTGTCCCACTCCTCCTTCATTGTTACTACCAATTCTCACGACCGATAATGCTCATTCTTCTCTGCTCGGTTAACACAGAACACCCCCTCATAAGATTTTAACTCGAGCGGGGGAGCCGCATACGAGACTTCCTTGTACCACTGCAGCCACTTCCTACCTTCATATCTTCTCTTCGTGCTGTCTGCTACAGCTTGTGTTGCAATTTTTCAAGACCTTTTCTATTGTCCGTGAGATCCCAATCCTCAAGGTACATTAGAGACGACTTATTAACTGCATTTTTACCGGTGGTCTCCATCCTTCCATCATTTCTCTTTTCTGTTGTAGTTCGTCGGCCTGCCCCTGGGCGAGGCGGTGACATCCAGACCAATTCTGCTTCGTCTCTCCCATTTTCTGGTACATTCCCTACTGTTGATGCTGAACTCTGCGTTGCGCCCGAAGCTGTCAACACCATGTTCCTTAGAGAGCCATGCCTTTCCATCGGCCATATCACCACCCTTGGGCTTACTCCTTGTGCAAAGATAATGAAAAGTTCCATATCGGTAACCAGCTTGTGTTTTCGAGAAGTGTAGCTTGCTCGGTGGATGCCCCTCTGTGATTTATAAGCATTTCAAATTTCAAATTCACTGGCTTCTGCCTATTCTAGCGTCCTCGTGTTAAACCTGTGGCAGCTCGTTCCATATATGGCTCTACCCCTTCTCTTAATTGTCCACCACCCACTCCCTTTTGCCATAAGCAGATACCTTGTCATGAATAGTGACAGCAATGGTCACCTCTCCTCTTAGCAACGCATCAGCACACTCCTTTCCTCACAACTGCGACCTTTGTGATTGGCCAGAGCTATGCGTACCCTAGCAATCACGCCTCTTCCCCCTAGACTTCTTTATCATCCCGCACTCTCTTTCAACTTGCTGGAGCGGTGAGACTATCCCTCGGATGGTTAGTTAGGCAGTTGGCCCCCTATGTAGAGCTTCAGGTGACTGCCATTCACTCTTCCTGGGAAGGGGTCTCCATTGAGTTTGGCAAGCTAAATTGTGCCCCCATCGGTAACTTCTTTGATGACATAAGGTCCCAACCAATGCATTTGGAGTTTGCCAAGGAATTTCTCAAACTTGCTATCGTACAGTAATACTAGACCATTCTCCTTGAAGGTGCGCACCTTGATATGGCGATCATGCCCCACTTTCTCTCGCTATTTTTGTACTTGCTAATGGAATCCAGCCAAAAACTATTCCTCCTCCAGTTCCTCTAGCTGCGCAAGCCGTTCCTCCAAAGCCCTGCAGTCTGCCATAACTGTTATTGCTACTATCCGCAGACTAGGCACAATGTATTCCATAGGCATCACAACCTCCTTGCCATAGACTAACTGAAAAGGTGTTTGGCCCATCAAATTCTTGCATGTGGATCAGTATGCCCATAGCACAGTAGGGATGCGCAAGTCCCGGTCATTTCGCTGCGCATTACAGACCTTGGTCAACGTAGTCTCCAAGATTTTGTTGAATGCTTCAATGGTCCCATTCACTTGCGGGTGGTATGGCGTACTTTGTTGGTGATATATCTAGAATTCCTCAGTGAGTGCCTGATCGTTTCATTCAGAAAATGTGTTCCCCGATCGCTCATGAGAATTTTGGGACATCCAAACCTTTTTAGTACGTTCTTGAACAAATATTTTGCAGTTGTCGCAGCCGTGCAGTCCTTAACCGACTGTGCCTCTGCCCATCCAGTCAAATATTCTATCACGATGATAATATAGTGTGCACCCGTCTTCCCTCACGGCGCGATAGGTCCTATGAAGTCGATTACCCACTTCTCAAATGACTGTAGCATCATCTGTGGCTTGAGCGGCATTTCGTCTCTCTGTGATGGTTTCCCTATCTGTTGACAGACATCACAGGCCTGACAGTACGCTTTCGAGTCCTGATGTAGAGTTGGCCACCACAGTCCTGTGCGAAGAATATTCTGTGTGGTAGCATGACCTGCGAAATGTCCTCCCGCCACCCCGCCATGTGCTTCGGCTAAGATTTTTCTGTGCTCGAATTCAGGCACATATCTGCATAAGATTTCATCGTTGCCCATTTTGTAGAGATGCCCTGCAATCACAGTAAAGTCTTCTACCCGTATCACCAATTCCTTCTTCTGCTGAACATAATATCCCTGCGACACAGTTCTTGTAGTTAAGAAATGGATTATATCCTCAAAGTGGCCATCTGCAACGCGCACTGCATCTAGTTGTGCATCTGAGAGTCCTTCCACTAAATTTGTGGGCTCTTTGCTGCTCTTAATTCGAGACAGGTGACCCGGACCTGCGTTTAGACATCCCGGCTTTACGACAACCTTGAAGTCATATTCTTGGAATAACAGCAACCACCTACAAATTCGCCCCCCCAACACAGGCTTATTCACTAGGTATTTTAGCATAGAGTGATCAATATACATCTTAAAGTGTCCACCGAGTAGATAGTGGCAGTATTTTTGAAGCACGTATACCATGGCCAATCCCTCTCGCTTAGTAGTGGAGTAATTCTTCTTAGCTTTTGACAACCAGCGACTTGCAAACATAATTAGGTGATCTATTCCCTCCGCTCCTTCTTGAGTGATTACCGCGCTCAACGCAATACACGACGCGTCAACATGCACATGAAATTTGATGTCCCATTTTGGAAAGACCCATATAGGGGCAGATGCCATCTTTTCCTTAAGCATTTCCAGACTTTTGTTGCAATCCTCATTCCAGCAATAAGTAGCATCCTTCTTCAGCAACTGTTCGATTGGATCTGTGATTGGGTGTAGCTTTTGATGAACTTCTGATAGTAGCCTATGTGTCCTAGTGTGGCGCGTAGCTGTTTGACACTTCACGATGCTTGCAGATTGAGTATGATAGCGATCTTTGTCGGATCCACCATCAGGCCTTGCTTACAAGCCACATGGCCAAGCAAGTTCCTGAAGGGGACGAGGAAAGTACACTTTTTTAGGTTTAGCGCAATCTGGTGTCATCGACAAGTATCTAGCATTAACCATAAGCTCACTATGTGTTTTTTTAACCAGTTCAAATACGATCCAGTCATCAAGATAGACCTCTAAGAAATTGTGTATAAATTCCTCGAATGCCGCTACCACAATGCGTGAGAATATCGCCGGTGCGTTCTTCAGTCCAAAGGGCATCACCGTATACTGAAAAGAACCCCATTCAATGGTGAATGTTGTTTTACTCCTGTCCTTTGGCACGATCTTGATCTGGTGGTATCCTGAGAACACGTTCGTGAAGAAGTAGGCTTCCTACCCACCCACATTTTCCAGTACCTCATCTGTAAAGGGTATTGGAAACAGATCATTAACATAGGCATCATTGAGCTTCTTGAGATCCACGCAGATGTGAATCTCACCCTTCTATTTCTTCTCCTACACAACCATAGGACTTACCTAGTCGTACTCCTCGACTGGTTTAATGATTCCTACTACCAGCATCTTGTCTAGTTCTTCACGTACCTTTGCTTTGTATTTTGGATTCAATCAGTAGAGTCGCTGCTTAACTAGCTTCGTGTCTGGCTTCAATGTTATCTTCATCATTCCCAGGTCTCCTAGGATCCCTTTTAGCTTCGTGATTTTTGTTGGGAACAAATCTCCATATTCCCGAAGAAACTCGATGACCTTTTCCACCGTGGCATCATTCTAATAGTCCCCAAGCATTGCAAACTTCAGCTCTTCTTCTGTTCCGATATTTACTTCTTTCGTTTTCAACAACGTCATGATATCTGGACCTACGATTTCGGGTCTGTGCATTTCATGACTCCCCTATGATTCCAGAATATTGATGTTTCGCGGGTCGTACTCATCATCTTCTACCTGGACATTGTATCATTCGAGGGCCTGGCTCAGCTGTTGTGACCAGTCAGGCTGCATGGTTTCTTCTGGTTCCAGTGGAATTTTGAAAATGGCAACCTTCACTAGCTGTAACGCATTGTCCACAGTATCCATCCATTGATCTTCAAAGAGGAATGTCGACAAAAACCCTTCGCGCAAGATATCCCAGTCGCCTGTGCTATGTCGGAGCTCTACTTTAGTATACCAGTTTCTGGGAATGACGTCCAGGGTGTGATAAGATAAGTGCACCCATTCTGTTTGAGGTTCCTCTCCATAGGCTTTGATCCATCTAGTAGGGTGCATGCGCAGGTCATCACATCCATCATATTTCTGAGTTATTTATAGTTCCTGCTTCCCAAATCTTATCTGCATCATGCGCCTACAGCGGCGCCAATCTTCGAAAGTCCCTTCATGTGTGCCCCACCATCGCGCAGGTGTCACACACAATGCCCGTCTTAATGTATCAAACCATTGGTGCTATGATACCGCAATTTCAAATTTGGTCAGGAATTCATTTATTATTGTCAACCCGTCATACATTGGCAGTTCATGATCTTGGAACCTCACGTAGTACAAAGATTTAGTCACCATATTGTAGTGTAGCGTGGCTACTCTGTTCAACCTATTATGCCACCGCTCGTCTTCTTCATCCGAATTGGTGGTGCAGGACTCTACATATCCCTGTGATATTCTTCTATCCTCCATTGACTTGACCCATTCTTGCCTTTGTGCATAAATGTTGTAGATACAGTCTAATTTGTCGTCACTTTCTTTGTTGTGAACGGGTTCAATGTAGCGCAGTCCTTCAGTTGGATCTAGCGGAATGACTACACGGAGCAACTTCGTTCCAAATATCATTGTCCGCTTTTTTAAATTAATAACCCCATTCATGTCAGTGGCAGAGTCTATTCCTAACAACGCAAGATAAGGCGTACTTTCATCCACGATTTCAATTACTTCAAAGTCTGTTCTAGTGCCCACACCTTCTATATCTACCGTAATTCCCTGCAACCTTCCCATGGGAAGGATCTTTTGTTGGTTCGCCATCTATAATTGAATAGGATACCATTGTAGAGTAGGCCTATCCATGCGCTCCCAAGTTTGTTTAGGCAGTGCATTTGCATCTGAGCCCAAATCCAGAATGATCTGATCCATCTCATAGTCGCTAATTTGTGTCGTTAATCGCATCTCTCACCCTGTCCGTGTTGCATGTTTTCCTAGTTTGCAGACCACGCTAGGTTCTTGCATCCCCTCACACCTATTTATTAATCCTTGCAAGCTTCTAATTGCCCTATTGTTGTGCAGCAATTTTATGCATGTCTCTAAAAAGGTAGCTAGCATCGAGGGATCCCTGTCTTGCTCAAGTTGATCCCTGCTACCTGGGGTAGAGACCTCCATGAAGCTCTCCCTAGCTTCAAGATGTCTCCTTGCCAACCCCTGTGTCTTCTTTATTAAGTTCCTTTTATCCTCTCCTATGGACATGCCAATTCCTAGTACCATGTTTACCTGGGGGTCTTCATTGCGGGGTTCGGACCTCATCATCTGCACATCTTGGGTCGTCGTAGGTTGCGTTGCCCTTTTTTCACGAATCTGTGCTATCAGTGTGGGGCAATCTATCAGCTCATGATTGAATTGCTCATAGTAAGTGCATGATATTCTATTTGGGTTGGTAAAATTCCCCACGTAATGTCCTGGTCCTCTGCAGTTGTAACAAATTAGCTGCCCACGACCCCTTCTTGGCCCCATTCCACCCCATCCTCATCCACGTCCCTAGAACCCACTACGTGCTATTGCCGCGGCTAGATCCTGAACTCACGCCTCAATCTGCATTTTGTAGGCAGGTGACTGGTCCATTAATAATTGGTAGCTATGACAGTCTCTTTCCTCGTGGCCCATCGATCTACAAAAGTTGCAAAATCGCTACTGGGGGGTCTGGTTGAATTTTGGCAGTAGATGATAGTTATCTATGTTATGGTTTCCTCCCACCTGATAGATTGCGCACCAGAGGGGTTGTCACGCTTGGCCCTACCTGTGCCTCTGGTCGCAATGGTGTTGGTCCCCCTATTGCTACATAATTCGCCAAGACTGGGTAGTGATCTTTATCGTGCCCCTGGCTCCTGCACTTTATACACCATACTTCCTCCCAAACTTCTGGGCAAGGTGCCTATTCCTATTTTAACTTCTTCATTTCCAAACACAAGTTTTGTATCTGTGCTTGGATTTGATGAACTCCCAACCTCGGGTTTTGTAACAGAGTTTCGTGCAACCTCATTGCTGTCTCGAATGCTTCAGCCTGGGTTTTGATCTTCTTTTGTGACAAATACGTCCTCAGATGTGGTGTTAATGATGCCATAAGCCAAGCACAGTGTTGTGCATCCGTTAGTTTCATGTTTGCTTCACGGATAGTACTTTTCAGTCTATGATCCAAATCCCATGGAGTTTCACCAGGCATCATCACAATCTCCTTGAACCCTATGATCGACTGTGTTTCTGACTTTGGCCGTTAAACTCTTTCTTTATTTCAGTCTGGATTTTTGCTATCACTGCAGTTAGGTGATCGCTTGTGTACTTTATGTACCATCTCAGCGCTCGGTCCTGCAATGCACTAACTAAGGTAGCCTTTCTGATATTATCATCCGTAATTCTATGTGTATTCCATACTGATGTTAACATGAACCAAAATTGTTCTGGATCTTCGCTTCTTGCTCCTTTGAATATTGGTAGCTAGATCGCGCTCGTCATTGTCAACCTTGTCAATGTACTCTGAACTACTACTACTCCTGGTCCCTTTGATCCTTCAATTCCTTCTCTATAGAGTCCCCACGTTCCACATTAGACACCCCTTAGGCAGATCCCGGTCCTGGAAACGGAACCATTTGTTGGCTTATATGGGCTTGACCCAAGTTTGGAAGAGTTATTTAGCCAAACAAATCCTGCAGCTACCGGCCCTTTCGGCAACAACCCATGGAGCGCGGACTGAGGTCTCACCTAAGGTATCGGGGGAGGGTGCTAGAACCAGGTTTCCGCACCCTTGGGATGTCTGGATGTGGTCTGGAGGTTTCGTACACTATTCTGTGGCTTCGTGGCCCTCCGCTTCACGTAGATTCAGACCCATAATACTCCTTAATACTTATTAATGTGTTGTTTATAGATTCAATTAATTTTCATGGTGTTTAAGAAAACATTTATCAGAATTAACTAGTTCATGCACTTAGAATAGACATAGATTCACATATATTCATAACATCATCATATGCGCATAGATCAAACAATTACATTAACCATACATTAGCCAGATCTGCGATAATTCAGATTTAACACAGAATTCCAGAATCAACTTATCTTTATTCAATTTCTTCACCAATACATCTAGATCTGTCCTGCGCACTCAGTTGTAGGGGTTTGCGCACATAGTTGCGGACTCTACCAGGCCTCTACACACACAGCTGTAGAGCCTCTATCTATCACCCAATACCCTCGACTCAGACTTACAGATGCGCATATAACTTTCACAGACCCATAGCACTACAATACATTCTCTTCAAAAATTGCCTTTTACCTTTAGAGCCCTGCTCTATTTATACCTTCCTATGATCCGCAGACCGACTTTCTTCCTATTGTTCTATATTATTTTTTTGGGTGGACAACCCTTTGACTCGACCTTTTTCACTTTGCGTTTCACATATTTCAGAGTTTTACAATATTTTTATCCTAACTTCTAGGCTCTCAGACCCAAAGCTATTACGCAAGACCTCCACTACCCAACACAAGAATCGCTTAGGGTCAGTTTCAGGTATCCCCTAGGGTATTGAATTCAAGAATCGCCCAAGGTCGATTTTGGGAGTTTCCCAAGGTTGATTTCGGGAATCGCCTAGGATTGATTCTGGAAATTGTCAAGGGTCAATTTCGGGTATCACCAAGGTTGATTTTGGGAATCACCTTTGGGAGCCTAGGGCCAGGGCCAATTCTAAGCCTAGGGCTAGGGTCGATATTGATAATTGCCCTTGCACACCTAATCTATTTCACAGGTTCGATTCTAGGAATCCCCCAAGGTCGATTGCGGGTATCGTCCAAGCTATCGATTTCAAGAATCTCCCAAGGTATCGATTTCGAGAATTGTTTATGGTCGATTTTGGGAATTGCCTAAGTTCGATTCTTAGAATTGTTTAGGGTCGATTATGGGAATTGCCTAAGGTTGATTTCGGGAATCGCCTAGGGTCAATCATGAGAATCACCCCTGGGTGCCCAAGAACAAGGTTGATTATGGAAATTGCCGACAATTGATTTAGGGAATCTCCCCAGGGCGCTAGGGTGAGGGTTGATTTTGAAAATCGCCAAGGTCAATTCTCGGAATTGCTCAAGGATGATTCTAGGAATTTCCCCTAGGCACCCACAGCTAGGGTTGATTTTGGCAATCATATAGGGTTGATTTTGAAAATCACCCTTGGGCGCCTAGGGCCACGGTCGATCCCAAGAATCAGATATGGTCGATTTTGAGAATTAACCTTGGACACGTAAGGCCCCTAGGCCGCAGGCTTGGATAGGGGAGGGAGGTGCCCCTACCCAGGCCCCTGGACCATAGGATTTGGCGAGGGTTGGATGCACCCGCACCTAGGCCTATGGCCTAGGGGTCCTAGCCACCCAAGGTTGATTTCGGGAATTACCCCTAGGGGCCTAGGGCCCATGGGGCACAGGCCTTAGTGGGGATGTTGTGCTCATCCCTGCCCAAGCCTAGGACCGAAGGATCTTCGGCACCCATTGTCCATTCTAGGAATCGACCTTGGGTGCCTAAGGCCCTTGGGCCACTGCCCTGGTCCTAGCGAGTGAGGCACCTCTTCCCAGGCCTATAACCTAGGGGCCTTGGGTGTGTGCACGAACGATTTCTAGGTGCAAAAACACCCCTAGGTTGCCACCGTTGGCATAAGCGAGCGAGATTTGCAAACATCAAATGACCCATCAGCTCCCTCGATCGATTCTAGGAATCACTCATTGGCGCCCAGGGCCAGGTTTGATTTTGGGAATCACCCAGGGTTGATTTCGGGAATCACCCAGGATCGATTCTAAGAATCGCCCCTGGGAAGGGAGCGTATTCCCCAGGGTCGATTCCAAGAATCACCTAGGGTTCATTTTGAGTATTTCCTAGGGTCTATTATGAGAATCACCTAGGGTTTATTCTGAGTATTTCATAGGGCCGATTTTGGGTATCACCAAGGTTTGATTTCAAGAATCATAGAGGGTCAATTGTAGGTATCACCTAGGGTTGATTCTGATAATTTCTGAGGGTTTTGTTTGGTGTGTATTATATTCTTTCCATAACTAGTTGAGTGCATTGTACATTGCACTGAGCATAGCAAGTTGGTCATAAGAGGAGTGGTAGCCCCCTGCATGAGGTCTGGTGTAGCGCCCAAGGAATAAAAATTTTTATGCAGACCCAATAATAGTTGGGCAGACCTATGGATGGGGGGTGAACCCAAAGATGGTGGGCGAACCTATCCATGGTTTTGTGCTTTGATTTTGCACATGGTTTTGGGGATGATGGTTTTCTACCCATGGTATTTTGTAGATCTGGTTAAGGGAGCTACATTTATATTATAATCCAGGGTTAGTGGATTAGAGTTTATGAATGCTTCAACATGTATATATATGTGTTGTAACATTGAAAGAAACATAATGAAAAATCAATCTAGTAGTCATGGTTTTGGGATCCAGAGAAAAATCTCTGTGTATGCTTGTTTTATGTTCTCTTCATTGTATATTTTTATGTTTTAAGAATTCTTTTGTAGGTAATTTCCATAAGGGGTTAAAACATGCATTTGGAAATTCCGAGGTTCGATTTCAAGTATTGCCCAAGGTATTGATTCCAGGATTTTAAGAATTCTTTTGTAGGTAATTTCCATAAGGGGTTAAAACCTGCATTTGGAAATTCTGAGGTTCGATTTCAGGTATTGCCCAAGGTATTGATTCCAGGAATCGCCTAAGGTCCATACCGTTAATCACCTAGGGTCAATTTCATGAATCACCCAAAGTCGATTCCGAGAATTGCCTAGGGTTGATTCTAAGTATCATCTGGGTCGATTCTATGGATTTCCCTTGGGTGCCCAGGGCTAGGGCCGATTCCAAGAATCACATAGGGTCCATTTTGGGAACCACCTAGGGTAAATTCCGGAAATCACCCAGGGTATCGCACAAGGTTGATTCTAGGCTGACGGTCAGGGTCAATTATGGAAATTGTATAGGGCAAAGGCCGCTTCTAGGAATTTCTAAGGTTAGATTATGGGAATCTTCGAGGGTCGATTCTGGGAATTGCTGAGGGTCAATTTTGGCTATCGTCTAGGGTTAATTATGGGAATTTCCCATGCTATCGATTCTAGGAATCGCCCAGGGTTGATTCTGGGAATTGCTTAGGGTCATTCTGGGAATCGCCTAGGGTTGATTCTACGTATTTCCAGGGTCAATTTTGGGAATCCACCTTAGGTTCCTAGGGCTAGGGTCAATTCCAGGAATCACCTAGGGTCGATTCTGTGAATAGCCTAGGGTCTGAGAATTGCCCAGGGTCAATTCTAGGAAGCACCTAGGGTATTGCCCACGGTCGATTCTAGGAATAGGGTCAGGGTTTATTCCGGGAATCTCTTAAAGCCGATTACGAGAATCAACTAGGGTTGGTTCCAAAAATCAGCCAGGGCCAAGGTCGATTCCGTGAATTGCCCAAGGTTGATTCCGGGAATCACCTAGGGTCCATTCCGATAATTTCCTAATATGAATTCCGGGAATCGCCCAATGTCGATTCTAGGAATGACCTCTATGCACCTAGGTTATTACCCAAGGTAGATTCCAGGAATTTCCTGGGGTCGATTCTGAGAATTTCCTCAGGTATCGATTTCAGTAATCGCCTAGGGTTGGTTTTGAGAATCACCTAGGGTTGATTCGATGTGTTTCTTAGGGTCAATTTCAGGTATCACCTAGGGTCATTTCCAGGAATTAACCATGGGCACCTAGGGTATTACACATGCTCAATTTCGTGAATCGCCTAGGGTCGATTCCGGGAATCGCGCAAGGTCGATTCTCTATATTTCCCAAGCTATCGATTTTTGGAATCACTGAGGGTTGATTCCGAGAATAGCCCAGGGTCGATTCCAGGTATCTCCCATGGTCAATTATGGGAATTTCCCTTGAGCACCTAAGCTTAGGGTCAATTCTTGGAATTGCCTAAGGCTGATTCTGGGAATTTCTCAGGGTTGATTTTAGAATTACATAAGATCGATTTTGGGAAGCACCTAGTGTATTTCCCAGGGTCAATTCTTCATCCAGGTCTAGGCTCGATTCTAGGAATGATCCAGGGTTGATTTCGAGAATCACCTAGGTTTGGTTCCAAAAATCGCTTAGGGTTTATTTTGGGAATCGCCCCTGGGTACCTTGGGTTAGGGTCGATTTAGGGAATCACCCAGGGTTGATTCTGGGAATCGCCCAGGGTCGATTTAGGGAATCGCCCAGGGTCAATTCGGGGAATCGCCCAAGGTCGATTCGGGGAATCACCTAGGGTCGATTCGGGGAATCACCCAGGGTCGATTCGGGGAATCACCCAGGGTCGATTCGGGGAATCACCCAGGGTCGATTCTGGGAATCACCCAGGGTCGATTCTGGGAATCGTCCAGGGTCAATTCCAGGAATATCCCCTAACTGGCCAAGACTAATTCCAGGAATGGACCAGGGTCGACTCTGGGAATCGCCCATGGTCGATCCTGGGAATCGCCCAAGTTTGATTCTGGCAATAGTCCAAGGTTGATTTTTGGAATCACTCCTAGGTGCCTAGGGTTCATTTTGGAAATCACCCTTGGGTGCCTAGGGTTGATTTTGGGAATCACCCTTGGGCACCCAAGGCTGAAGTCTATTAATGAAATATCCCAAGCTTGATTTCAAGAATTACTCAGGGTTGATTCCAGGAATTGCCTAGGGTCGATTCTGAGAATCACCAAGGTCGATTCTTAGAATCACCCACAGTTGAATCTTGGAATCACCCCTGGGTGTATAGGGCTAAGGTTGATTCCAGGAAGAGCCTAAGGTCGATTTTTGGAATCACATAGGGCCCGTGAGCTTGAGGCCTACGTGGAGGTTGGTGAGGCGCCACTTCTGAGGCCCGCAGACCTGGGCCAATTCCTGAAATTGACCCTCGGTGCACAATGACCCTAGGTTGTGGGTCTGGGCGTGGGGGACCAAGATTTCTAGACATCAAACATCCGTTAGAAGATACTTTGGAGATTTGTAGACATCAAATATCCATGGTGGCAAGGGCCAGGGTTGATTCTAGGAATCACCCAAGGTCAATTCCAAGAATTGCCTAGGGTCGATTCTGGGAATCGTCCATGGGCACCCAGTGTATCATCTAGGGTCAATTCTCGAAATCACCTAGGATATCATCAAGGGTCGATTTTGGGTATCACCCAGGGTATCGATTCTGGGAATCACCTAGAGTTAATTCCAGGAATCGCCCAAGGTCGATTCCAGGAATCACCTAGGGACAATTCTAGGAAACACCCATGGTTGATTCTGGTAATCACCCAGGGTTGATTCTGGTAATCACCCAGGGTCGATTCCGGGAATTGTCCTAAGTCAATTATGGGAATAACCCCTTGGTGCCCAGGATATCGCCCAAGGTCGATTATGAGAATCACTTGGTGTCGCCTAAGGTCGATTTTGAGTATCACCCAAGGTATCGATTCCAAGAATCGCCCAGGGTCATGTTGAGGATGTTGGACTTGCCGACATTCAAGGGGATCTCCCTAGTTAAAACTCCGATCTAGACCTGAGACTATTTGGAGTAGGAGTCCCAGTAGTGGGTGGTAATGTAGTTCCTTGACCGTGGTAGCTTGCAGAGCTAAGTATGATGCCTTTCGTCAAAAGAAAGTGTGTGACCTTGGAGTGAGTCAAGTGAGATGCATGGTGGTTCTAACACACATAGGAGAAAAGGAAGTGTGTACCTTAGAAGAATGTAATAGTACACAGCCTGAATGGAACACACGACCGGAATGCCATCACATGTTGGAAGCGATTAAGACCACAAACCAAAGTGAGGGGTTAATCTAATAACACGCCTTTAACAAGATTCATACAATTTCATATAAAATAGTTCATAAGAAAAGGCGTGAGTTAAAAAACATACATTTCTAAAGTAACCAAAATAGTTGAACTACAATCACAACATATGCATGAAAACGGGTTGGCTCAGTTATATTATTAAGTGAGAGTTCCATCGATACATACACCATTGAAAACCACTAGCCCCAATAGTGGAACATTACAGTCGACACTGCCTGCTCCTCTAAAGAAGTGTACTCGCTCTATGCCATGGATAAGCCAAGGCTTGTCACAATCTCCCAAGATTTGTCTAAGCCTAAGCCTAGCCAAAAGCTTGGCTCCCAAAAATCTTGTTCTATGAGTTATGATGTTATATTTATAACAAAGGGTGGAGTGACCCTTGAAACTCCCCTTTGAATATTTGACTACGCTCATGACCCTTCAACTTATTTACAAATATCTCATTACATTACATAGTGGTTGTTCATATTCCACTAATGACACTTGGAATTTCACTTACAAATATTCCAAAATAATATACAATTTTCACATGTACTCATGTAAGGAAAAATAGGTTAGAGAAAACTAGCCAAGACACAATGCTATGACTCATAAGTTCGGCAAAATACCAACTTGGTAACATCCACTTGATGACTCTTGATGATGTATAAATACCAAGCTTTGTACTATTCTATTGTGTCCCCATACTACTTGATAGTCTATTTCTAGTAGCATACTCTTGCCTCCATAGCTTGTGGGTATATTGTCTGGGAACTCTTGTCCAACTCATCCTGATGCATGTGTAGCATGGTATTGACTACGACAGGACCATCGATGTACTTCTGGATGTTATGTGCACTTAGCTCAAAGTCCACCCTAGTGGCATCTCGCCCTAGCTGCTCCATGTACTCATCGATCTCTAGTCAAACCTATATCCTGTGTTTAGATTTGCTGAGGGAACTGATCGACGAGATAATGTGCATTATCACCATGACGTCCAAGCTCTTGTACAATTGTGCATACAAATCCTGTATGATGCTGACGAACATGACGAGTTTCTCATAGTTCTGCATCAACATTCAAACATTTTTTTTCTCTAGCTCTGCCTGTGGCTTCATCATCTTTGGCAAGTGAAGTGAGGCCCCTTTGTACAACATTGTCCACTCTTGCACATGGGTGATGGCAAGATGTATGTTTCTATGAGTTTGAGAAAAATCCTTTGTCCATTGCTACAATCCATGCACACAAACAATTGCTTTGTGCACAATGACAAAATCATCATAGATATTCTGTATGGTGGTCTCAAGTGTTGATACTACAGTGAGCATCAGTTTCCTCATCTCTGCCATTGCAGAAACTGCACTCTTCTCTCGAGATTTTTCTACCTCTTTCCTAGATTCCTGTAAGTTCTTTGTTAGTTGTTCATTCTCGGCCAACAAGTTTTTTACATTGGAGCTTGTTGCTTCAGCATATGCCAAGGTGCCTTTGGCAAGCGCGGTTAGATGCTTCCTGGTGTCTGGCTCTATAACCCTTTCCTTCGTGAATGTAGGTGATGTGTGATCATCTAGAAATTGATTCCTTCGCGCCTGTACAATATTATTATGCAATTCATCAAATGAAATATTGTACACAACCATGACTAGATCATCATTAGGGAGGAAAAAAATATCCTTGTTCACTCAGGACTGGTTCTAACACTGGAGGTGGTAGAGACTAAGAGGTGGCCATAGCTTCTCTCAACATGAGGTATGTGTCTTCATTCCATGGCTCCTACTCTAACTTCATGTCCATCTTCTCAGCCAGTTTCTCAATTTGTTGATCCATTTTTGGATCCTACATTTGTTCACTTTCTACCTCAGTTTATCATTGCTTTGACTCCTAAACCTGTATGGGCATTGTTTCTCTGTCATTGCGCCTTGCCTTTATTCTTCCTCCTATTCATAATTTCCTTCTCTTTCTCTTCTTCTGAGCTCTTGTTTCTCCTTCAACTCCTTTCTTTTCTCCTACAAATTTAGTTCTGCTACCTGTAAGCTTTTCTTTTCTCTTCCTCTATTTTGTTGTCGGTGTCTTCTACTTCCTTTTTCTTCCACTACCAAAGATTCCTACATGAAGATTGAATACACTTTTAGTTTGCAAATTTGTTCTCCTTGTATTATGTCAGCAACATCCTCTCTCTATGATGTTGTACTAGATTGCTACCTTCTACTACTACTTCTGTACTTTTTTTCATGTTAGTATCGACTCCTTTTCTATAGACAATTCAGTGTTTTCATATATTGGTAAGTTAACTAGCTCTTGCTCAACTTCTTGCCCAATACTACTTTGAGTGTTCTTTCTTGAAGAAGCTCTCTTTGGTGCAATGCTACAATTATTGCTGAAGGGAAGTGTTTCACAAGTGTGGTACCTATGGGACAAAAAGGACACTCATGGAAAGTAGACATTAGCTCTTACAAATCTAACTTCACAGCATGATCAAGCAGCAATCCGGGCATCTAATGAGAGGGATCAGGAAATTTGGACCAATAGGGATGATTGAATGACTATGGGAACTTCGGACTATGCAGTACTAGTAGTCAGTGTGAAAGCTTGATGATTAGAACTGCAGAATGCACAATTCAGTCTAGGGAAGAGCCTGGGAAAGACTGTGCATTGCACAGGATCAATGACCAAGTTGGGAGACTAGCTCCTGGAATTGCATAGTGCACAGTTGGAGCTAGGCCAGAACAACCTCTGCTCAATTCAAGAATCCAAGGAAGATGCCTTGAGCTGCTAGATTGCACAATGCATGCAAGTGAACATGAGATCTGAGAAAGGGGAGCCCAGATCTACCCAAGGGGAGTGATAAATCAAACAGATTTGAGGGATGGTGTGATGCTAAGTGTAGATTTGATTGAGTGATGATGCATGCATTTAAAACAATTGCAAGTATCAATAAAAAAGAAGGAGAATGAAGCATGTGGATATATTCACCGTAATGACGACCATTAGTGCAAAAATAGGTAATGCATGCGACACTTGAGAAAGGCAACCCAAGACTTGAAACATCACTTCCACAAGATAAAACAAGTTAAAACGCCAACAGTCACTCAATAAAACAAGTGACACGACATTCTCATGAGCTAAACAAGAAAAAGTGACATAAAAGGAAACAAAAGACAATAAAATAAAGACTCACCCGTTAAAGTGACAATGATGCTCTGAAGGTTGCTTGATCTCCTCAGGCATGCTAGAGCTTGAATATCGAGTATACAAATGAGATCTAGAGGCAGCTATTACATCCAATTGAGAAAAATTGGAATTGAAGATGCACATACTTGATCAAGGAAAAAACAACACCTAGCAGAAAATTCTAAAGATAGCATTGTGCCACCTTAGGAAAACTAATAATATATCCCTACTTCCTAGGGATGTTTTTCACTTTCCTAGGAAAAATTGTCATGCATTGCCCAGAAAGATTATGCAGTTCTGTGAGGGACTATGCAACCCTCTATCTTATGCACTGATCAACTTTTGAGCAGAAATACTTCTGTATAATTGATAGGTTGAGTGACTTTAGGTTTGATTTCATGCTCTACACAGTGTCCTAACTAAAGGATGGATGTCAACTAGCTCTGTCTAATTCTGGAGCTGAAGGCTCACTACTGGCTGGGACTACATAATTCCTGAGAGCAAGGATGTTTCCCTCAAGGATTGTGAATTTCACTAAGGAAACCCTGGAACCAGGTTCAAACCAAGTCAAGAAATAATCTTGTGGGTTAGAAAATAAAACAAGTAAGAAAACACAAGCCAACAGGAAAAAGAAAAATCTCAATGAAAGCATAAGTACCTGGGTTAGTGCGAGACAATCTGCTATGATTTTAGGAGGGAGGCTCTAAAAAAAAGCATAGGAAAAATTTTGGAGGGTCGGTATAGCCGCTACAACATTGACGACACATTGGTAGAACTCCAGCTCTCTGTATGGACCTTATCTCGTGTAAAGAGAGTCTAACTCTTCTAGAAGTATTGTTTGATTCTTTGGTTGTCATGGCTTCTTCACTAGATTGAGTTAAAGGTACAGTCCCTACCATTCTCTTTATCAACAACACACATACCAAGCCAAGTCAATTGACTTGTTTTAGTTTGGGATGAGGGATATATTGATGTGTAAGTAATATAGACTGACAGAGTTTTAGTTTCATATTTGGTGTTACTCTGCTACTAGCAGGCCTGGACAGTACCACGACAGAGTCACTTCAAGAACATAAGCATTGCTACGATGCCACCAAGCCTTGAAAATACCCCGATGGAGTTACTTGCTTCACCTCCCTATGAGGAAGCCTTTCTCTTCTTTCGCCTCTATTTGTTTTTCATTTTTTCATTTTTCAAATAACTATGGGTAGGCACCTATTTATTTCATGAGGTGGAAGAGTGATCCCTACTTATTGGTAGAAGAGGTTATCCCTTTAGAGAAGGATGTTTATATATACCTCTAGCATACTTGTTAAGGTTTTCCCCCTCACTTTAATCTACTTGAGTGAGTTAACAAGGGTTAACTGAATATAGAAAATGATTAGAGTAGATGGTACTAGTTAAAAGTGCAAGTGTTGTGATTTCACCAATACTCACTCTGAAATGAACATATTTTCCATCAGGTTAACATCGACTAAAAGGAACACAACATATTCATAAACAAAGAAAATATACAAAAACACAAATGTTGATATTTGTACAATTCCTCTTGTATTTCACCCTACTTGTCACAAGAAGCCAAACAGGATTTCATGGGGAAACGAATCCTACCGGTGCATAAACAAACAAGCAAGAAAAGGAATGAAGTAAAATGAAAGAAAAGCAAGTAAGAAAAATAAAAATAGGAAATCAAACACTAATCCTACTCCTAAGCTAAACAGAACATGCACCTACTCATGTGAAGTGATACTTCCAATGAAGCCACCGACACATTGGTTGGCTAATGTGAATGATGGCATGGTTGTCAAGAAGTACATTCAGACAAACCAGCAAAAAAGAAAGATAAAGAAATGAAAACAAACACGTTCAAATCTTGAATGTGTCCACATAAAAGAAAATATTAAAATCACATGAAAGGCACTCTGCAGATGTATCATGTTGTTGTATCACACTGTGGGAAGATGACAAGCATGTAAACATTTTCGACCTTGACAAATGAGAAAACATGTAGAAAGAAGAAAAATTTCATTTTGCAAAATGGTTTTCTACGTATGACTCCTCCAATGCATGAGTGATAGGATCATGTGATTCTAGTGAAGGATGTGAAAGATGTAGATCATATTGATTTTAAATATGAACAAGAGAGTGATGAGGAGCCTGGGGTGATTCAATAGATTTCTAATCTGAAGTGGAACTGTCCTCAGGGCTACGAGAACTTGACATAACCATCATTTGGGGCTGAAGTGCCTCGAAATCTTGAGGCGTTTCCACTTAATCAGAATATGGATAATCAAATAAGGATGGCTTAGAAATATCAACAACATGTGAATCTAAACCATGATCAAATGAATGAACAAAATGATCACGAAAGCCATGATTTGAAAAATTGAGATGTACATCGGCATCCTCATGGTCTAACAAATCATACAGAGGGGTTGATGAGAAACAAAATCTTTCACCCTCTTAATTTACAGAAATGAAAGATGAGAGATCAAGTGAATTCTGAAAGAAATATTTGTCTTCTTTGCAATCAAATGATAGACTGACATCATGTGTGTTTTGTGAATGGTCAGAAGTAGAGACATACAGGGATGAATTTTCACAAGAAAAATTAGAAGTGGAGAATAAAAAAAGATGTCAAAATAGAGCAGATGAGTTGCAGATAGAAGGATTTCATCCTTCACTGCGACTTCTTCTTCATATTCTCGCACATACTCATCCAAAATGATAATGCAGGTTGGATGCTCACACCAACTTTGTCAACAACTTGATTGTCCTAAACACCACATGTGGAATGGACAAAACATGCCAAAATCTAGAGGATTAAAAGAACCACAGGAAGGAGGTCAAGAAAATGAGATCACATTACAACCATCAGGGTTGCAATCCAAATCTGCATAGAAATCCAAAGCATTTAGGGTGGGGGTAGGTGACAATTCAATACGTTCGTTTGCACTTATTCCACCTCATCTTGCGAAGCTAGAGCTATTTGATGAAAAGAGGATGAAGAGTCACTTATGAGAGCTACCGTGTCCATCTTAGATTTGGAAGCTCTAACACTGAGGTATGTTGGGAGGGGTTCAAATGATTCTAACTCATGTGTATTATTAGAAATGTGAAGAAGATACTGAAATATTTCTCTCAGAAATTTCCAGTCAACTTCATCTTCCAAGAATTGAAAAGTGAGATTACGATTGCATTGATGAAATTGCGCAACAGATTCATCATGTGCTTTACGTAATTCCAAGATTTTGTGAATAAGTGATTTACGGTCGTAACGAAAGAAAGCACGACGTAACTCTCTGATCATGTGATTGAAAGAGCGAATAGTGGTTGTGGCCAATGTGAGACACCATTGCTTAATGCGCCTTTCAAATGTGTAAGCGCACAATCCATATGAAATGTCACCCGAGGGGCTTCATTCCTATCACAGAAACCTAAAAAGGAAAATTTTTGTCTTAACAAGGCTATTCTGCCTTCATCATCATATTTAATTCATGACAAGTCATTGATGACATCCTTCGACACTTCAAAATCATGAGCATGATAGAAACATGCTAGAGTTGAGACTGTAATGTAAGTCATAAATGATGTCTAGAGATTCAAAATAGAATTTAAGGGATTAATTTGTTATCTAGTCCTCCTTCTAGTGCTACAAATGTTGACGGTGATGGACCTACCAACATTCAAGGGGATCTCCCTGGTAATAATTGCGAACTAGACCTCAGACCGTTTGGAGTAGGAGTCCCAACAATGGATGGTAGTGTAGTTCTTAGAGTGCGGTATTGCGCAGAGGTAAGTATGATGACTTTGGTTGGAATCAAGCGTGTAACTTTGCAACAAGTCAAGTGAGATGCATGGGGGTTCTAACACATAGAGGGAAAAATGAAGTGTCTCCTTGAGAAGCTTGTAATAGTATGTAGCCTAAAAGGAACACACGAGTGGAATGAAATCACAAGCTAGAAGCAAAATAGTCCAAAAACCAAAGTGAAGGGTTAATCCAACAACACTCCTTCAACAACATTTATGCAATTGCATACAAAAAGTTCATAAGAAAATGCTTAATTTAAACAACATACATTGCTAAAGTAACGAGAATATTCAAACTACAAGAACAACATATGCATGAAAACGTGTTGGCTCAGTTATATTATTAAGTGAAAGTTCTATCCATACATACACCATTGAAAACCACTAGTCCTATTAGTGGAACATTACAGTCAACACCGCTTGCTCCTCCAAAATAGTATAGTCACTCTACACTATGGAGAAGTCAAGGCTCTCCACAGTACTCCCAAGCCTTCTCTAAGCCTAAACCTAACCAAAAGCTTGGCTCCCAAAAATCCCGTTCTATGAGTTATGAGTTTCTATTTATAAAATATGGTGGGGTGACCCTTGGTGTTCCCCTTTGACTCTTTGACTACCCTCTTGACACCTTAACTTCTTTACAAATAACTCATTACACTACATAGTGACTGTTCACATTCCACTAATGACACTTGGAATTTCACTTAAAATATACACAAATAATCTACAATTTGCACATGTACCCATGTGAGACAAAATAGGCTAGAGACAACTAGACAAGACACAACGCTATGACTCAAAAGTCTGGCGGCAGACCAACTCAGAAACATTCACTTGATGACTCTCGATGACTTACTGTTACCAAGCTTGGTATTATGCTATTGTGTCCCCATACTATTTGATAGTGTCTTTCTGGTAGTGTACTCTTGCCTCCATAACTTGTTGGTATATGGTATAGGAACCTTTTTCCAACTCATCCTAAAGCATGCATAGCATGGTCTTGCCTAAGGTAGGACTGCTGATGTACTTTTGCATGTTATGTGCACTCAGATCCAAGTCAACCTTGGTGGCCTCTCACCTTAGCTACTCCATGTACTCATCGATCTCTAGTCGGACCTAGTTCTTGTGTTTATCTTTGCTGAGGGAACTAATTGACATGATCCTATGCATTCTCACCATGACCTCGAAGATCTTGTACAAACATGCATATGAAGTATGTATGTTGCTAACAAATGGGGCGAGATTCTCATAGTTTTGGATGAACATCCGAACCTTTGATTTGTCTAGCCTTGCTTGTGGCTCCATCACCTTTGGCAAGTGAAGTAGGGCACTTTTGTATTGCATTGTCCACTCTTGTGCATGGGTGATGACATAATGTATGTTTCGAAGAGTTTGAACAAATTCCTTTCTCCACTATTGCAAGCCATCCACATGGACAACTTATTTATGCATGGTGACAAACTCATCATAGAGTTTCTACATGGTGGTCTAAAGTGTTGATACTATAGTGAGTATCACTTTCCTCATCTCTTCCATTGCGGAAGCTACACTATGCTCACGAGATTGTTTTACCCCTTGCCTAGCTTCCTGTAAGTTCTTTGTCATTTTTTCATTCTCAGCCAACAGGTTTTTAACATTGGAGCTTATTTCTTCGGCATAGGGCAAGGTGGCTTCGACAAGGGTGGTTCGATGCTTCCTGGTGTCAGGCACTATCACCCTTTCCTTCATGAATGTAGGTGATGCGTGATCATCTAGAAAATGATTCCTTCACACCAGTATAATATTCTTCTGCATTAGTGCCCAAATCTACCTCAGGTTGAAGGAAGGCAGGTCTAGAGTAACATCAAACCACGCTTAACTTGGTAGCTAGCCCTACCAGGTCGGGAGAGGGCTCTCTCCTTGTCAATCTCAATGAAAATATATCAAGGAAGGCTTGATATTACTGATATAAATACTAATTTTAAGTTAGGTATGATTTCTTAGAGGATTTTGATTGCTTTTAATGGTTGATTGCTGGATCAGATGGGGAAGGTAGCGTTGGGTCCAGGAAATCAACACAGATTTGCAGAGGTTTCTGTGGGGCGAGGTAGGAAAGTGTTTTAGCACTTTCAAATGAATGTAATGGTGAGTCTAAAGACTGGTGAGGAGTTGGAGAGGGAATGCAAGTATCATGAGTCCTCTTCAAACAGTAGAAAACATGTAAAACTAAATAAACCCCAAGGCAGAGCACTGAAACACCAATGAATTCCACCTTTTACACTTGATTCATTTAGTTATGTAGAAAGAGAGAGATGATCGCACACACAAACATAAGGTAAATTGAAAAACTGAGAAGAAAACAATGCTAATTCACATTACCACAAGAATCCCACAAAATGCTGCAAAACCCTGGTTTATTTCCTTGCCAAACTACATAAGTGATGTACAATAGTGCTTAATTCATCCACAAGAGTCCAACCTTGAAAAATGACTAAGAAATTACAAGATATAGGCATCAAACCACCTATGCTAGCCATCAGGGGTCAAATCCATGAGTCAAGGAGCTGTTTCAACAACATCCAAACTAGGAACTAGAAAATAGGCAATGTAACAGCTTGCCTCTAAAACTATGGAAATTGATTCATTCATCCTAAAACCAACTCCAAATGATGTATCTGCCTCCTTAAGTCATTTTTAATAATTTTTACATCTTAGTACATCAATTTACATCATATTACATCATGATTTTACCAAGGAGATAAGAAACAGTCAAACTAGTAGAAAACTAGGCGAAATTCTGAGTTTTTAAGCAAAATTGGCAAAATTTTGCCTAATGTGCAGCGCCTTCAGCTTGATGCGAAATTATTTTTCTAGGCCACATTTGGAAAGATTCCCAAAGTCAAAATTAGGTACAAGATAGCTCGTTGGAAAGCCTTACCTATCTAGTTTTTGAAACACTTTGAATTTTTTGATTTGGAGGTCATTTCCCCCCTCAAAAGTGGATTCTCCCAAGACTAGTTCCTGTGTGTCCAAAAAGTGGCAGAGAGGGCAATTTTAAGGTGTTTGTTGCCCTTTAGACGACCCAAATCTCCTCCAAACTTCATGAAACTTTCTGGGTTTCAGTATTTTTCCATGAGGAATCCAAAAATGCAAACCATTTTGCAAAATTCCAAGCCAGTCCAATGTGCAGCATCGGTGGTGCTGCACATCAAATGAAATTTCCTATGTTTTGCAATTAACATTTGTGAAAGGACAAAAACTTCTCCAAATTGCTTCAAAATTGGTAAGAGGCAAGATTATCAATTGCTTTGCTGAGCCAAGGAATCTTCAGCCAAGATTTTAAGTTTATCTTGCTCCTTTTTGGCTTTTAAGGCTCTCCTTAACTTGGCTTTTAGGCTTCTTATCCTTGCCTTGCAAATTTTGTTTCAGGTTAGGTAGTAGTAGGCCATGTGGCTGAGCATATTTTTCTCTTTGCTTGCCTTCTCCAGTGACCTCTCCAAGTGCATATTCACCTTCTCCAACAAATATTCCCAGTCATTTTCTTGTTCAGTGGATGTCAACTTGCCCTTTGCCCTCTTAGACCTTTGTCGGTTTTCTTTGATGATTTACAGCTCCATGAGTTCTTGTTTGTCGGTAAGCTACTTGTTTTCTTGCTCTAGATAGTCAATAATATATCTAGCTCTAGCCACTTTATTATTCAACATATGAATATGATCCTCTTTCTCTTTCAAAATCATATTTTGAGCTAAGGATGGGCTGTCAAGATCAATTACCTAAGTGTGATGAGGTGGCACATCATCATCATACTCCTCTAGCTGAAAATCCCTCTCAACATCATCACCAAGATCTTCCTCTATAACCTTTCCTTTTCCTTTGTCAAGCTACTGCAAGATCCTTTCCCTAGAGCTGTCACTTAGGGTGTCCTCTTCAAATCATAGTCACTGTCACTCTCCATGTTTGTCTCTATGGGATAATGTGGTGATGATATGGTGAATGAATAATAGGTGGGAACAAAAGATGAGTATGAAGAGATTTTGTAAATGGAACAATAGTAATGAGAAGAAGTAGGGGAATGAAGGGAAGGATTGGGGAGCTAAGGTTTTGATGGATGAGGGACTTAGGGTTTGATAAAGGGGATTAGTTTCTTAGGGAAATAGGGGAAAGGGACAATAGAATCACGGGGTAGTTTTAGTGCTAGGGGAGTTGGGAAAAGGGACAAGAGATTGTGGTTTTGCAGGATGTCAAATAGAGTATAGAGGCAAGCTAGGGTTTGACCTTTAGGAAGAAAAAATCATGAACCAAACATAAAAAACCCTATCTAGACTCCAAAGTGAGTGTACTTACTTGTTAAGAAGGCAAATGAAGCATTTGAGAGAATTTGAGGTGAATTTGTTTGGTTTTGAAGTCTCACTGGCCAATGCGTAGTGCCACCTACCCAATGTGCAGTGCCTCCCTTATGCGCAACGCCTATGTAATTTAACACTGGCAAAAATTGTCTGATGCGTAGAGTTCGTCTCATGCGCAACGCCAACCCTCTGATGCGTAGCGGCTCCCTGATGCGCAACACCTTTTTGCATATGAATTTTGAAGGCCTTCCTAGTGTCCAAATTAGGTGTGTGATATCTCGTTGGAAAGCGTATTGAGTCTAATTTCCAAAAAACTTGGATTTTTCAATGTGGAGTTCATTTGGTTTGTCAAAAGTCAAATATCCCAAGACTGGTCAAAATGTGAAAAATGAGGTTGCCTAAATGTAGAGTGCTGTTGCAATCAACTTTTGAAAGTCTTCCTCAACTTAAAATTGAGGTCATAATAGCTCATTGGAAATATATCTCTATCTATATATCATTTAAATCATCAAGCAAGTCCTTTGAACATCCTAGCTAGGTGAAATCTTGATTTTCCCAAGGTCACTCTAGAAGTGCATCAATCCTCCTGAGACCAATGATGTTTTCGACATTTCTCCCAATCCATGAAACCTGTGTAAAAACTGAAAGAGGTTTTTCTTCTTGGGTCATTTGTGGACAGAAATCTCTCTCACATTTTTCAAATTCATCTTTTCTTGCTCAGAAACATATTTTCAAGAAAACCCATCCTGACATGTGGAATGGGGGATCTGTAGAAATGAAGGGAAATTAAGGGAATGAGGGGCTTCTAAATTCTTGAGAAAATTTTAGGAAGTAGGGATGGATGTCAAGAATCAGGGGAAAGTGGAATTTCAAAGATTGAGTGAGGGGAAGGGGCCCAAAGGTCAAAACATAGGCCTAGTCTAGAAAATTGTCAAATTGTAGCAATAAACTAGGGTTTGTGGGAAAATCATGAATTTGAGGGATATGAGTGATGGGAAGCATTTAATAAGGTATATTAAGGATAGGGGAAGGTGTATGAATATCAGGACACACGTTTTGTTGATCATTTGGCCAGCCAATAAAAATTACCTTCAAAACCCTAGGAGAAGGAAATGGGCCTTCCACAAGTACAACTAAAGCACGAATAAGGTGTAAAATGACCCATGGGAACCTAAAATGATGATGAAAACTCTCTGAATGATGGTACACTCAGCTGAATGGTGACATGGACTGACATTTGGACAACTTTGAAAGGAGTGAAAACAAACCCTAGACCTAATACCTAATGACCAAATTTTACTTGAAGACTCAATGAAATGACAAAATTTGACTTTGACATCCTAAAACCACTTTGTAAGAGCATATTTTATCACTGATGGAAGGCTTCAAATGCTGAAACTAACATTGGCTCCATTGGGGATGGTAGCTCCTCGGAGGTGCCAAGAACACTGTAGACCAAGTAGCCTTATCCATTGGGCATGGAGTCAAAAACACAAACTGAGATGGATGACTGAAAACTAATAACTCAAATACACAAACTGACTCTTCCTCAACTAAAAATTGACTCAATACTAAAACATAACTGATAGACTGGAAAATTTACTCAAAATGGAGCTTATTCAATAAAACCTACTCTAACTGTTTCATCCATCACCTGATCATGTGAAATGAAACAACCAATGCAACCAAGTAAGCATTCTAGCTATTGTTTGAATTCTCCGCAAGTGATTTCTTATGAACAACAAGAGAGAACTAGTGAAAGGCAACTTCCATGAAAACTTGTAAACAGATCCATTGAATAATATGGATTCTCTATCCGACTCCAAAAATACTGCATAAAGATCTTGAAATTCATGTGCACTGGGAATTAGCTCATCCAATGGATTACTTTTCTTCTCCTCATACCATGAATACAAACTTTCGTCTAAGCACTGTGACGAGACTCCTACTAAAACTGACAAAGAAACCGGCTGCCAGATCAAATTTGTATCAATACTTGTTTCAATCTCATAGTTAGCTAGTGGAGAAGGACTTTTACTGCAGACATAATCCAACACATCAACTATTGGATCGTGAAAAACTTGAAAAGAATGTTGCAACCTATTTTCTATTGGCTCTGATGATATTACATGATTTTCTATAAGTTTCCCATCTTTTATTGAAGATATACTATGCAAATTTCCTTTCAAAAACTGAAATGATTCAAAACAAAATGGTACAAAATCATCTTGCATCATTTGATCATATGGTCCAGCATCCAAGTCTTCATCTATAACTTGAGAATCAATGTCATTCGGTGGTTGCAAATCTTGATATGAGAAGTATTGAACAAGGATTTATGCCCTCAAGATGGTCCAGATCAAGACTTGTCGACAGTTGATTTCTGATTACATGAATGTTGTCTCTGATGAACTGAAACGAATCAAAACAGAAAAGCAAATATCCTTCACTTACTTAAAAATTTGCTACACTTTCCTCGTCACTTCGATGGTTGATATGCAACGGTTGATCACTGTATTTGAGCTGCTGAAAATGAACTTCCTCCTTCCACAAACCAGCTGTTGATTTATTTGTAAGACTAGCTTCTGTTTGGAGAACATAATCATCATCATACTGATCAAACTTAGGCAAATCATCAGTATAAAACACATCATCAAGCATGCATGTTGTTATCACTCAGGTTGTTCCCTGGCTCCAGGAGGGAATACGGCTGAGGTAACCACTAACCAATCTTTTAGTTGTAGATCCTAGCCAATCTGCAACCAGAGAGGGCTCTCTCTTTGTAATTTAAATTTGTTTGGTTGTATGTTAGGCTAGTTATAAAACACAAGTTTTGTTTGGTGTTTGGAGGATGACATTCAGTAGAATAGGGCAGTAAGTTGGGAGAAGCTCAGACCATTGGGTTGATGGAGTATTATGAAATAAAATTATGGGTATGGTTTCTTTGGCAAGAGGAAGATTGCAGAGCAAGACAGTTAAACACATACCAATATTTGAAATTGAAAATAGGATGAAATGAAGTCAAAAAATGAAAGGCAATCAAGAATCTTTCATTATCTTGACAGAGGGAAATTATGTAAACATTATCAGGGATCAATTAAGAATTCCTTGATGATATTTAGTGTGTAAGAACCAGGGAGACAAGAGCAGTTAAGAATTCTTGCCTATGCTAGTCCTGTGGAAAACATAGAAAACTACAGGAATTGAACATAGAGTACAACAAAGTAAATTCTGGGTTATCCTTTTTTCCTGTAATTTAGAACATGGTATTCATATGATAAATAAAACACAAATACAGTAACTCAAGAGTAATAGAAACTTATTGATCCATGCATCAACACAAGAATTCTGCAACACATCCTTCAGCCATTGATTCCACAACCAACAAATTCACCAGTACAACATCCATCAATTTTATTTCAGAAGAGTTCTCAAAATTTATAGAGCAGGTCCAGAATGATATTCATCAGCCAATAGTAATACACATATTTTGAAAGTATTTATAATAAGTTTACAAAATATCCCGTACGGAAATATCTAGACATACATTTATCCATCTACTCTGGCAGGGGCAATAACTGATGTAGAAAAAACTGCGCAACAATAAATGAGGAAATGACTATGTTGTACTGGTTGCTTTAGGTGTCCTTCTTGTTGCTGACTTTTTGGCTCTGATAGTCAGTTGATGGCCGCTTCCCTGATGTGCGTTCCTGATGTACTGTCTTTTGCCACCTGTACCTGAGCCTGTTTCATCTTTTGGCGCGAATCTTCTCCTCAGTTGATTTGATTTTCCCTGATATTACCTTTTAACTGTAATGCCAACAATTTACAAAAAGGAGAACTTAACTATTTTGGTAATACCTCCAGCATGCTCTACCACCACTGATCTGTTGGTAATTGATGCTTTCCCAATTTAATTAGTGTCTCATTAGCTTCAGTGTACCTGTAATAATTTCGCTGGAAATCAAAAAGATGTGCCACCTCATGCTCAATAAAAAAAAAACTTTCCAGTTTATCATACAAAATTTGTCCAGAGGGAGGCACTGTCTCTTCTGAGCTGCTTGATGATGCTGTAATTTGATTTTTCACATAGGTATTTAACCTATGAGCATACTGTTCTTGCTTTAACAGCTTTCCACTGCTAGTGGCCAGTCTAGGTAAACCTTTGCATTGTAACATTGCAAATTTATATCTGAAGGATTCTATATCTGTCTGCATTTCCTGGCATTTTATTTCTACTATCTGAACAAAATTTCTCATAGTTAGCACCTTCTTGACTCTTAAAATAGTCTCTGTCCTGTTATGAATGTCCAGAGATGCTAACTGTTCACTGGTATGAGTGTTCAAAAAATGAATCATTTGATTGGCTTGCTCAGGATTATTGGCCAATAATACCCTGGCCTTTTGAGTTTCATATTGAGCCACTCCTATCAACTCTATCTGATAAAAAATAGTTTGTATTGCTATCCATTTATCAGCAATAGCTTGGCCAATATTATCCCACAAAATGGTCTTTATTTCTGTCAGGGTTCTATGGAGAGTGAGGTCCTTCTCCAAGGCTTTTATCTTATTCTCTAGGGACTTCACTTCCCTAGTTTTCTCAGCTACAGTCATCTTTGACTTGTCATAACTAACCTCAATTTTGGCTAGTTTTTCTTTGGTTTCCTTCAGTACTGCCATCTGGATCTCCAAAGCTTTTATCTCTTTCATCATCTCCTCCATGCTCAGGCTAACCTCCTGTAGTGCACTTACTGTAGTTGCTGCTGAAGTTGAGGTACCTGCTGTTGATGCTGGATCAAGGGGAGGTGCTGTTATAGTGACTGCTGAAGGAGGAGCTGTGAGAATTGGAGATGTTTGGGCTGGCTGAGAGACCAACTCTTGCTGTTTTCCTTGTAGAGCTTCTTCCAAGGCTTTCTCTGTATCCAGAAATCTTTGGTTCATCCTAATTAGTAAGCTGAGAACATCCTCTTCTTCCTTTTGCTGTGCCACCTCTGTGGTTTGAGGGTGTATTGTAGATGGCAGCTTCAATTGTCTTCTCAGGGCTGCTATGTCTTCCTCCTTTTTCCTTATTAAGGCCTGTGCGCCTTTGGGATCCTTGGGATCATGTCCCAACTCTATGATAATTTCTTCCAAGGATTTTATTCTATTATCCTTGGCCAAAGAGGAAGCTTTTTCCAGCTCTAATTGGGCAGAAGTGTTATATAATGAATTTTGCAGTCTATGAGCTATTAGAGCTTTGTCTGCCAAGGTGCAGTATACTATTTCTCCAGCCTGTTTGTGCAACTCAATCTGGTCTATTGGATGGATGTCTTTAGCAAGAACTTCCATATTGGTCCTAATATAATCTGCAGCTAACTGTGGCTACTGTATAGTGGGCCTGAAGTGACTAAGAGTCATCTTCCCTGCTTGCATATCATAGGCTGCCATCAGCCTTTGTTGATTGGTAGGAGCCATTCTTAACAATTGGTTATAAAGCTGAAACCTCACTGGCTCATTTCTAGCTTTAATTTCTATGAATTCTCTCTTGATATCAGAGCCCTGCTTGCTCTATTGCTTGGTGGATGTAACCTCCACACCAGGCTGTCTCTCTTGCTCCTGCTGAAAGGAGCTAGTCGATGTTTCCAAAAATGGAGGGATCTGCTGTTCAGAAGTTCCCTCACCCCTAATGTTACCTGTTGTTTCTTTGGTGAATTCCTCCTCATAATAGGGGTTTAGCCTTTGTCTCTTCTCACCTTGTTGATCTGTCGATGCCCCTGTAGGTGTCTCTTCAGGTCTTTCCCTCTTTTTGGCTCTCTCTTCATTGTGAGGGGTTTGTAGTACAAGGATTTCAGCTGCCTTTACTTAGGTTGAAGGGCCTTGTTCTTGACCCTTTTCCTGATTTGTAAATGGTTGTTCTGCCATTGTACTCTGCTGCTCTGAATGCTGTATTTCTTTACCTTTCCCTGCAGATGGAGTGGCTTCTTGAGCCGAGTGTTGTGAAGTTGTAGCAGCTGATGTGCTTGTTCCAATATGTTGAGGTTGTGTGAAAGTGACCTATGTAAAATAATCCAGGTCAATTCTCTTCTCATAATCTTTCATTTCTTTTTCTAATCTTTCTTCTTCAATAATATCTTCAATTAGTGTGCCCTCTACCCATTCTTGTCGATTTGCATATTGTTCAATGTGAGGGATTGGCTGGTGCACATATCCTGAAAGCCTGTTTTTGACTCTCCTATAGCTTATGAAATGTTCAGGGTCATATGGTGCCCAACAAAAGCTTTCTTTCAGCATGAGTTCTTCCCTTGGCATCTTGTCTGCATCATTCCAGGCTTCTTCCCTCTTATTGAAAACAAAAGGACCCAATTGATGTCTAATCTTCAGCTATGCCTTCTTGTTTTTGCCATGGAAATGAGTCAAATCTACACTACTAAATTGCTTGAAATATTCCAAGGAAAAAAGTCTCATGGGGACATATATTGGCAGTTTGTAGGGGGGAAATTCACAACCATAAATTTTGATCACTGTATGGTTTTGGTAGAAATACGAATCACCAATGTTGTAGCCCCTTGAAAGATGTAGAATTCTTTGCATTTCAGCAGTGAGCCTGCCAGGAGGAGTCATCATCAACAAGCAAGTGGCTGGGTAAATGAACATGTCGATAAAATCACAATATGTATAGGGTGAGAGGTGGAATTCATGGAAAATTGAGGTTCAGAAGATGACAGATTGGAGTCTAGTTTCTTGAGAGGAACTTGGAAACTATCAGGGTGATAGTACAACAACAGATGGTATATGTAAGAGGTATATTTGAACACTCTTTCTCTCTCCAACATCATGAATTTCTCATGGATTTTGTTTGCTATGAAGGTGGCATAGTCATACATGACAGCAGGGGGCTGTCCTAGAGTGAACATGGACATTAGCACAAACACAGTTTCATCCACAAACTCACTGGTTTTGCATCCTAGAATGTAGGATATCATGCCTATTAGGATCTTGCATGTTTCATTGAATGAGACTTGATGCTAGGGTGGATGATGATCAACCTGGCACTGTGGTTGCAAAATAACTGACCTACTCTTGTTATTTCTGAGCTTGGCAGTTTTGCACCTTGATCAAGCAGGAGTTTCATGGTGAGAGGAACCAGAGGCTGAGGTGGCTCAAAGTTCAACATCTGATTTATGGACTGAGGAGTAATGTAGAACAATACAGATCCATCTGGAGTGAGGATTGCTCTTTGTGTGGGATCATAGTTTACACAGCATAGATGAATGAAGTCAGGAAGCACATTGACTGAAGGGAGGTAGTAGATGGGCATGTTAGATTCCCAGATTCTCAGGACATTAGTGTTATTTCTATGGCTATTTCTGAATTGACAAAAAGTTTGCACGTGAGACTTGAGACACATCATGTCCTTAATATGGAAGTCCCTGTCTGCCAGAGGTAACCACTCCAAATCCTTATGTGGTGCATTCAAGGGGGAAATGTTGAGAGCCACTAGAGCCTCCATACTTCAATAGATTGTGTTTTGACTGGAATGTAGGTTTATGAAACAACAGAAGAGAGAATTCTGAATCTAATACTTTTGTCAGGATTTTGCAGACTGAATTTTATCTTGTGGTCACCTCACTGGGTAGTATTCATGGTGAAAAGGTGAATTATGCAGACTGTACTGGGGAGGTTGGATAAGATTGTGAAAATAGCCTCCGTTTCAATTTGTTAAGTGACCCTAACCTTGGGTCTAGAGCTCTTTAGGGTAACAAGTAGCAGAGCAGTGGATTGGGTTTCTCACAGGAATTACAGAATTAGCTTGAAACTTTGGAAGAAACAGGGGAAAAACTCTCCCTTGCAGGTGCTTTTTAAAGAATTTCACAGGCAGAGACGGGCTCGAATTTGTAGTTTCATAGGCGAATTGTGGAGGCAGACATAATTTATAGGCTTTTCTTCAGTAATGAACGGTCAGACAGTGATTTTTCAGTGCAGATGTCATAGGCAACAATTCTTTTGACTTAAATTTAGCTTTTTCAGGTAATTTTACGAGAGAAATTTCTTAAAAATAGGGTTTGTGGATGACTATGGGGTAAATACCTGTTTTATGGGTGTCCGGTGCATGATGAAGACTGCAGGCAGAGCTGAAGTAATGCATTGTGGAGTTGACTTTGCTGGGTGACGGACTGTGCAGCAGTAGTGGCCAATTTGTCATAAAATTACATGCAGGGTTGCACAGTCAACGAACTTGGAATAAACAAAACAATCGCTTTCCTGAGTTTTTATAAAAATTTGGACTTTTCGGGCTTTTTGGCGCGTTTTGGGGATGACGTCAGCATGACATAGATTTTGTCCGGTAGTGGAGTACGAAGGATGATGTGGTTGCTGACATGGTTGCTGACGAGGGGGGGGTAACATGGCGGACATGGCGGCTAGAGGGGCATCACAGACGATGACGTGTTGGCTGACGGGATAGTGACATCGGGCGGAAGGACGAAGGGTGGTATCCGGTTTCCATCGGACCGCCTCTGGTATGGGGGTGGTTTCTGTCAGCGCTCGCCCGATGCAATGGAAAAGTGCCAAGTGTCCCTGGGTACGACAGGAAAATCGCTGACCATCGGGTGCTAACGACCTGATGTCGGGGCACTTTCGATATCAATGAGGACCGTTGGATATGGAGAAGGCGATCTGACGGTGGATGGGAAGGTGAGTTGTCGGGGGTTTAATAAAATAGCGTGCGCGATAATTGAATTTTTTTTATAAAGTTCGGTGGGTTTCAAACTTTGGGTTATTTGATAAATGCAGGGTGGACATGGCAACTTAATTAACCAAAGGTTAATTAACTAGGTTTATTGTGCGGGCACGACGGGTATGGTTATTTGTTTGACCAGAGGTCTAACAAATCCCAGTGGGACAAGTGGTGGGCTATCATTGGCCCCAGGTGGACTAATGGTTCCCAAGGAATCTTTAAACCATAGCCATATTAGGCGGGGGCGGGATATATATGATATTTTGGGTTTTTTTCTTTTTAATACATAGTAGGGGTAGGGAAACATTAATATAGGAGTTATATACTAAAGTTAGGATGTTAATATGACAAATGATAAGGAAATGCTAAGTTTATAGGGTAAAACTTAGATTTTTTAGGAAATGAAGGGGAAATGAGATGATTATATTTACACAAGAAATGTGGCTTGTGTTGACCAAGTAAACACAATGTTTTTCTTAGTAATTCTCAAAAACAAAATGAATTAGGACTATTGAGCAGATTTCAATATCCCTAGGGGATGTCAGTGAAGTTTGTGGGGGAAATGGGAGGGGAAGTCAGTCATGCTCCGCTGAACTTGTAGCCACTTTGCCATGACACTTGTGATACTGTTTAAACCGAACATCACTCTACTTTCTAAAACCTCATAATTATCTGCCTACCCAACCTAAAACACCTAACATTTTTTCTTCCTTTGATTGGGTGAATTTGAACTAGCAAACCCTGCTTTTCCTCTTTTCTTTTGGCTGCCCTCCTATCTAAATCTATCCTTATTTCAACTAAGGGCTCAGATTGAGCAGTTGGGCCCTTTAATTCTCTATCTAATCTAGTGATATGCCAAGCTTGAACTGTTTGAGCAAATCTTATTATCTATTCTAAAAAAAGAAATTTAAACATGATCTAGCCAGGGTTAAACTGTCTGGCTATTCATCAACTGTGAGAAAGTCAGTGATTGCACTCCTCTAATTTCATTTTTTAACAAGCCACTTTCCTGGTTTTTCTTTGGGATTCCTTTCCTTTATCTTTATCTGAATCTTGATTTTTTGATAATATGGAACCTTTGCAGCATGGAAAGGATGATCATATTTGGTATTTCAACAGTCAATCATGAGAAATGATAGCTATTGGTATGGGAACCTAACACATGTCATATCAACAAATTTCTCTTCTCCGAGATGATCTATAAAACAATCATTATTAGGTCTATGACAACTGGGATAAGAAAGAAAATGTTTTGGATCGGCCACTTATTCTTCTTCAATCAGTGAGCCACGGTCTTGAACATCATACTCATTCCTTGTGGTGATCTTTTGCATCATCTCTTCCATTGCACTTACCAAAATGTCGAGCTTTACATCTAAAGATGTCGATTCCTCTGGATCTATGCTCTTCATTTCTTCTTCCTTCAACTTTTCCCTTTTGATCAACAGATTAGCCTCTACATCTACTGCATTGTTCTGCATCTCTTCAAGTGTTTCCAGGTTCCTTTCTCTCAGCTGAAGCTCCATTTCTAGATCAAAGTCTTTCGGGTAGTGCAAGAGAGCAGATCCAGGAGGAGGTCTTATATTAACCAACATCGAAAAAAAGACTTGGTTAAACCTGGCAGAAAACTATTATACTGTCTCCCCTGGCAATCTTTTCAGCTGGTTATACTCTTCTATAATCAAGAAAGGGTTCTTTCTGACCACCCACCTATCGAGGAAAACTTTGATGAACTGCTGGAAATCTGAGATGCTTTCATCAGGCAGGGTTTTGAACCAACTCTTGACTTTGCCTCGCAAAGAAAGAGTAAAAAGCCTAATACTGACATCCTCTTCATCAACTTCATAAAGGTCAAGAAAAGAATCAAAATTCAGTACATGTCTCTCAATAGTGATGTTGTCACATTCACCATCAAATCTTGGTAGATAGAGGTCATGATTTTTAGGGAAAGCATGGGATATAGGAGGTAAAATCAGAGGTTTGTATCGATCTGGAATTTTACAAGGTATGGGAATATGTACAGAAGGTGTAGAATTAGTCTTTGTCTCTTGAGGCTCATCACTTTGAAGACAGTCATCACAAGCTTCAGAAAAAGAGTCTTGATCAAGCTCAAAGGCATGCAAATCTTTGGTATTCACAATCTTCAAAGGGAAGGAATCAAATGCAGGCCGAGGATCTTTTCTCAAATACAATATACTTTGCAAAGCCTTTTTGACATTCTCGGGAAGAAAGAAGAAATAATTTATAACAAAGAACATAATGTCTTGGATGAAATTCCAACTTGAATACCTGATCTTTCTATATTGTCCTTTCATGTTTCTGCTAGTTAGGTTCACCTCCAGTGGAGTCCATGGATCTAATGTCAAAATCGATTTGGAGTCTCCAGGTGAATGATTTTAGCCTTCTGATGTCTGATCATTGTACACCATCAAAAATCAGATCCGAACTTGATTACATTTTGTTGAGGAACACAAAACTACGTCCCCAGTATGGTCACCACTATGTTAGTGCCTAAATCTACCTCAGGCTGAAGGAAGGCAGGTCTAGGGTAACATCAAACCATGCTTAACCTGGTAGCTAGCCCTACTAGGCCGGAAGAGGGCTCTCTCCTTGCCAATCTCAATGAAAATATATCGGGAAGGCTTGAGATGACTGATATAAATACTAATTTTAGGCTCGGTATTCTTGCTCAAAGGATTTTGATTAATTTTAATGGTTGATTGCTTGATTAGATGGGGAAGGTAGCTTTGGGTCCAGGTAATCAACACAGATTTACAGAGGTTTCTGTGGGGTGAGGTAGGCAAGTGTTTTAGCACTTTGAAATGAATGTAATGGTGAGTCTAAGTACTAGTGAGGAATTGGAGAGGGCATGCAAGTATCATGAGTCCTCTTAAAACAATAGAAAACATGTAAAACTAAATAAACACCAAGGCAGAGCGCTGAAACACTAATGAATTCCACCTTTTACACTTGATTCATTTAGTTATGCAGAAAGAGAGAGATGATGTCACACATAAACATAATGTAAATTGAAAAACTGAGAAGAAAAGAATTCTAATTCACATTACCACAAGAATCCCACAAAATGCTGCAAAACCCTGGTTTATTTCCTTTCCAAACTGCAAAAGTGATGTACAATAGTGCTCAATGCATCCACAAGAGTCCAACCTTGACAAATGACTAAGAAAATACAAGATATAGGCATCAAACCACCTATGCTAGCCATTAGGGGTCGAATACATGATTCAAGGAGTTGTTTCAACAACATCTAAACTAGGAACTAGAAAATAGGCAGTGTAACAACTTGCCTCTAAAACTATGGAAACTGATTCATTCATCCTAAAACCAACTCCAACTAATGTATCTACCTCCTTAAGAAATTTTTCATCATTTTTACATCATAGTACATCAATTTACATCATATTACATCATGAATTTACCAAAGAGAGAAGAAAAAGTCAAACTGGTAGAAAACTAGGCGAAATTCTAAGTTTTTAAGCAAAATTAGCAAAATTTTGCCTGATGCGCACTACCGTGAGCCTGATGCGCAACAATTTTTCTCGGCCACTTTTGGAAGGCTTCCCGAAGTCTGAATAAGATGCATGATATATTGTTGGAAAGACTTTCCTGTCTAGTTTCTGGAACACTTTGAATTTTCTGCTTTGGAGGTCATTTGCCCCCTCAAAATGGATTCTCCCAAGACTAGTGGCAGAGAGGGCAACTTTTAGGTCTTTTTTTCCCTTTAGGTGACCCATATCTCCTCCAAACTTCATGAGACTTTCTGGGTTTTAGTATTTTTCCATGGAAAATCGAAAAGTGCAAACCATTTTGCAAAATTCCAAGCCAGCGCAATGCGCAGCGCCAGTAGCATTGTGCATCAAATGAAATTTCCTGTGTTTTGCAATTAAAATTTGTGAAATGACAAAAACTTCTCCAAATTATTTCAAAATTGGCAAGAGGAAAGCTTATCAATTTTTTTGCTGAGCCAAGGAAGCTTTAGCCAAGATTTTAAGTTTATCTTGCTCCTTTTTGTCTTTTAAGGCTCTCCTTAACTTGGCTTTTAGGCTTCTTACCCTTGTCTTGCAAATTTTGTTCCGGGTTAGGTAGTAGTAGGCCATGTGGTGGAGTGTTATAGAAATTTTTGGGCACTTCAACCCCAATCATAAATGTCCATAAACTAAGGGCTCCTAAGTCCCTAAAAGTGTTGCTTCACTGCCTAAAGGAACAAGGTCAGCTGATTACATCATCTCCCAGAAGTTCTCCACTAAAAACTGCTCAGAAATGGTCAAAACTGGACCATACTGAATACCCAGTGCAGAGGGTGCGATGCATATCACCTTCCTAGTGTAAAGGGTGTGATGCATACGGAATGGCCCCTCTGTAGGATGCGATGGCCGGGAATGGACAAATGGCAGGGACAATTTGCGAGGTGGAAGATCGTGGAATCTTCCAGAAGCTTCCCCTCTAACACTTGCCTATGTGTTTTTGACCAGGGATGAGTAAGAGATCATCATTCTCCAAGTGGAATCAAGAACTATCAGAGAGAGGACACTAATCAAGACCCCAGAAGATGACTCACCCCCCTACAATCATATATATATGGATCCCTCATCACAGAGATCCAGAGGCTAGAATCTTGTATCTTGTAGAGAAGTGTTGTTGGTTTTCTGGTGTAATTTCATAGTGTTGGGTGAAGTAAGCTTTACTTGAGGTGAAGAAGGGATTTCTTGCTGGAGGATGATGTTGGGTCCGAACATATGGTTGTAATCCTCTTGCTACTTTTGATCTTAATAAAGCTATTCAAGTTTTCCTCCATATTCTTGTATGTTTGCTTATATATGCATTTGTATGGTTAACACATTTCTGGTCCTGTGTTATTTATGAATATAGATCTCTGTTCTTCGATAGTAGTATGCTGCTTTGATTCCATAGGTGGTATTTGAAGCTGGGTAGACGAAGAAGAAGCGGCAAAGATATATCAGGAAGGAGAGGAATCAAACAAGGAAATCAAGCGCAAGACTAAGGTTCGTCTCCTTTGTTCCACTCTTATCTATTTTCATAAAGGAAAGCAAAAGTAGAATTTACTTGTTTGTTTCTAAGATAGCTACCAGTCTTAGTGGGAATAGCAGCATCCGAGTGGACACTATTCCCGGTAACATGGAGCATATTTTTCTCTTTGTTTGCCTTCTACAGTGACCTCTCCAAGTGCATATTCACCTTCTCCAACAAATATTCCCAACCATTTTCTTGTTCAGTGGATGTCAACTTGCCCTTTGCCCTCTTGGACCTTTGCTAGTTTTCTTTGATCTTTTGCAGCTCCATGAGTTCTTTTTTTTCGGTAAGCTACTTCTTTTCTTTCTCTAGATAGTTGATCATATATCTAGCTCTAGCCACTTTATCATTCAACATATGAATATGATCCTCTTGCTCTTTCAAAATCATGTTTTGAGCTAAGGATGGGTTGTCAAGATCAATTACCTAAGTGTGATGAGGTGGCACATCATCATCATGCTCCTCTAGCTGAAAATCCCTCTCAACATCATCACCAAGCGCCTCCTTTGTAACCTTTCCTTTTCCTTTGTCAAGCTGTTGCAAGATCCTTTCCCTAGAGCTATCACTTAGGGTGTCCTCCTCAAAATCATAGTCAATGTCCCTCTCCATGTTTGTCTCTATGGGATAATGTGGTGATGATATGGTGAATGGATAATAGGTGGGAACAAAAGATGAGTATGAAGAGATTTTGTAAATGGAACAATAGTAATGAGATGAGGTAGGGGAATGTAGGGAAGGATTGGGGAGCTAGGATTTTGATGGATGAGGGACTTAGGGTTTGATAAAAGGGATTAGTTTCTTAGGGAAATAGGGGAAAGGGAAAAAAGAATCAAGGGGTAGTTTTAGTGCTAGGGGAGTTGGGAAAAGGGAAAAGAGATTGTGGTTTTGCAATGATGTGAAATAGAGTATAGAGGCAAGCTAGGGTTTGACCTTTAGGAAGCAAAAATCATGAACCAAACATAAAAAACCCTATCTAGGCTCCAAAGTGAGTGTACTTACTTGTTAAGAAGGCAAATGAAGCATTTGAGATAATTTGAGGTGAATTTGTTTGGTTTTGAAGCTTCATTGGCCAATGCATAGTGCCTCCATGATGTACAGCGCCAGTGTAATTTAACACTGGCAAAAGCTGTTTGATGCGCATCACCAACCCTCTGATGCACAGTGCCTCCCTGATGCGCAACACCTTTCTGCAGATGAATTTGGAAGGCCTTCCCTGTGTCCAAATCAGGTGTGTGATATCTCGTTGGAAAGCTTATTGAGTCTAATTTCCAAAAAAAATTGGAATTTGCAATTTTGAGTTCATTTGTTGTGTCAAAAGTCAAATCTCCCAAGACTGGTAAAAATGTGCAAAATGAGGCTGCCTAAATGCAGAGTGTTGTTGCAGTCAATTTTTGAAAGTCTTCCTCAACTCCAAATTGAGCTCATGATAGCTCATTGGGAAGATACCTCTGTCGATATATCATTTAATTCATCAAGAAAGTCATTTAATAATCCCAGTTAGGTTAAATATTGGTTTTCCCAGGGTCGCTCCAAAAGTGCATCAATCCTCCTAAGGTCAATAATGTTTTCGACATTTATCCCAATCCATGAAACCTGTGTAAAAAATGAAAGAGGTTTTTATTGTCGCATCAATGATGGACAAAATAATCTCTAAATTTTGTCAAATTCATCTTTTCGTGCTCAGAAACATAGTTTGAAGAAAACCTATCTCGACATGTGGAACAGGGGATCTGTAGAAATAAAGGGAAATGAAGGGAATGAGGGGATTCTAAATTCTTGAGAAAATTTTAGGAAGTAGGGAAGGATGTTAGGAATCAAGGGAAAGTGGAATTTCAAAGATTGAGTGAGGGGAAGCGGTCCAAAAGATCAAAATAGAAGCCTAGTATAGAAAATTGTCAAATTGTAGCAATAAACTAGGGTTTGTGGGAAAATGATGAATTTAAGGGATATGAGTGATGGGAAGCATTTAAGAAGGTATATTAAGGATAGGGGAAGGTGTATGAACATAAATACACAAGTTTTGTTGATCATTTGGCTAGCCAAGAAAAATTACCTTCAAAACCCTAGGAGAGGGAAATGGGCCTTCCACAAGTACAACTGAAGCACGAAAAAGGTGTAAAATGACCCATGGAAACCTAAAATGATGATGAAAACTCTCTGAATGATGGTACACTTAGCTGAATGGTGACATGGAACAACATTTGGAAAACTTTGAAAGGAATGAAAACAAACCCTAGACCTAATACCTAGCGAACAAATTTTACTTGAAGACTCAATGAAATGAAAAAAATTGACTTTGACATCCTAAAACCACTTTGTAAGAGCATATTTGATCATTGATGGAAGGCTTCAAAGGCTGACACTAACAATACACATGCATGACTAGATCATCATCAAGAAGGATAGCATCTCCTTTTTTGCTTGGAGATGCTTTTGAATTGGAGGTGGCAAAAACAGAGAGGTGGCCTCAGGTTCTATCGGCATGAGGTCTATGTCTTCATTCCGTGGCTCCCTCTCTAACTTCATGCCTGTCTGCTCAACCAATTGCTTAATTTGTTGAACCATTTCCTGATCCTGCATTTGTTCATTGTCTACCTTAGTTGTTGGCTGGTCTGACTCCTCAACCTGTATAGGTGTTGTTTTTCCTGCCATTGTACCTTGCCTTTATTCTTCCTCCTGTTCCTACTTTTCTTCTCTTTATTTTCTTCTCATACCTTGTTCCTCCTTCAACTTCTTCTCTATCTCCTCCAACTTCAATTCTGCTTCTTACAAGCTCTGGTTTTCTCTTCCTCACCTCTGTTGTTGATGTCCTCTTCTTTCTTTTACTTTTGCTACCAAATCTACCTGCATGAATATTGAATACACTTTTACTCTACAACTTTGTTCTCCCTGTATTATGTCAGCAACTTCCTCTTTCTATGATCTTGTACTAGATTTCTACCTTCTGCTACTACTGTTGTACTTGATTCCATGTTAGTGTTGACTCCTTTCTATGGAAATTTGACTGTTTGCATATATTGGCAAGTTAACTGGAACTTTCTCCACTGCTTCCTAAATCTCCAATATTGCTTCCAATGTTCTTTCTTGAAGCAACTCTCTTTGGTCCCATGGTACAATTATTACTGAAGAGAAGTGCTTCATGAGTGTTGTACCTGTGGGACAGAAAGGACATTCATGGAAAGAAAAAATTAGCTATTACAAATCTAAATTCACAGCATGATTAAGAAATAATCAGGGCATCTAATGAGAGGGATTACACAATTTGTACCAACAAGGTTGACTGAGTGACTATGGGAACTAAAAGCGCAGTCCCAGTAGGCAGTGTGAAAGATTGATGACTAGAACTGCAAAATGCAAATTTCAATCTGGGGCATAGGCTAGGAGAGACTACACATTGCATAGTTTTAATGACCAAACTGGGAGACTAGCTCTTGGAATTTCCCAGTGCGTCGTTGGAGCCAGGCAGGGATAACCTCTGCGAAATTCGAGAAGCCAAGCGAGAAGCCTTAAGCTTCTAGATTGCACAGTGCATGCAAGGGAACATGAGATGCGAGCAAGGGGAGCCTAGATCTGCCTAAGGGGAGTGTGGAATCAAGCAGATCTGAGGGATGGTGTGGTGCTGAGTGCAGATATGATTGATTGATGATGGATCCAAGTAAAACAACTATAGGGTCAATAAAATAGAAAAATAACGAAGCATGTGGAGAGATTCACCGCAACGATGATCAATAGTGCAAAAACAAGGTAATGCATGTGACACATGAGAAAGGCAACACAAAACTTGGAACAACAATTGTACAAGCTAAAACAAGTTAAAACACCAGCAGTTGCTCAACAAAACAAGTGAAACAACACTCTCACAAGCTAAACAAGAAAAAGAAATAGAAAAGGCGTCAAAAGATGATAAAAGAAAAACTCACCCAGAAAAGTGACAACGATGCTCTGAATATTCCTTGATCTCCTCAGGCATGCTAGAGATTGATGATCAAGTATAAAAATGGGCTCTAGAGGTAGCTATTACATTGAATTGAGAAAAATTGGAATTCATGACATGAATGCCTGAGATCAAGGACAAAAGCGATACCTGGAGGAAACTTCTAAAGATAGAATTGTGCCACCTTCAGAAAACTAATATTAGATCCCTACTTCCTAGGGATGCTCTTCTCTTTCCTAGGAAAAGATTTCATGCATTTCCCAGAGAGATTGCATAGTTCTCGGAGGGACTATGCAACCCTCTATCTTATGCACTGAGCAACTTCTAAGCATAAAGACTTTTGCACAATTTCGGGGTCGAGTGACTCTATATTGCCTCTCATTGTTTGTCTAGGTTCCTCGTTGAATGTTGGTTGTCAACTAGCTTTGTTCAATTATGGATGTGAAGGCTCACTGCTAGCTGGGACTATGTAATTCCCAAGAGAAAGGTTGGTTGTCCTCAAGGATATTGCAGTTCACTAAGGAAATCCTGGAATCGAGTTGAAACCAAGTCAAGAGATCGGGTTCTGGGTTAGACAATAAATCATGTAAGAAAACACAAGCCAACATGAAAAAGAAAAAGCTCAAGGAAAGCACAAGTACCTGAGTTAGTGCAAGATAAGTTGCTGTGATTTTAGGAGAGAGGCTCCAAAATGAAGCATAGCGAAAATTTTGGAGGGTGGTAGTATCCACTCATATATGTCGATTACGGGAATTTCCTAGGGTTTATTTCGGGTATTACCTGGGTCGTTTCCCAGTATCTCCATTGGGTGCCCATGGTCAGGGTTGATTCTGGGAATCACCCTAGGTCGATTTGAAGAAGCGCCTACGGTATTGCCCAAGGGTGATTTTAAGCCTAGGGTCAAGGTCAATTCCAGGAATCACACACGGTCCATTTCGGGAATCACCTAGGGTTGATTCTAGGAATTTCCTAAGGTCGATTATGGGGATCACCTAGGGCCAAGGTCGATTTTGAGAATCTCCTAGGGTCGATTCTAGGAATCACCAAAGGTCGATTTCGAGAATCCCCCAGGGTTGATTCTGGGAGTCACCCATGGGCACCCATGATATTGCCAACTGTTGATTCCGAGAATCACATAGGGTCGATTATGGGTATCCCCAGGGTATCGATTATGGGAATCACCTAGGGTCGATTATGGGAATCACCCAGGATTGATTCTAGGAACCGTCGATAATCAATTCTGGGAATTCCTTAGGGCCAATCCTGGGTATCGCCGAGGGGTGATTCCGGGAACCGCCGAGGGTCGATTCCAAGAATCTCCCAGGGTTTATTTTAGGTATCACCCAAGTTCTATTCAGGAAATCAGCCATGGGCACCCAATGTATGGCCAAGAGTCGATTCCAGGAATCACCCAGGGTATCAATTCTAGGAATCTACCAGGCTCAAATCCAGGAATCACCTTGGGTTGATTCCATGAATTGACGAGGGTATATTATGTGTATCGTCAAGGGTTGATTCCCAGAATTGCCCAGGGTTCCCAAGGCCAGGTTCAATTCCAAGAATTGCCCAGGGTTGATTCAAGGAATTTCCCAGGGTTGATTCTAGGAATCACTCAGGGTTGATTATGGGAATCGCTCAGGATTGATTCTGGGAATCGCTCTGGGTTGATTATGGGAATAGCTCAGTGTTGATTCCAAGAATCATAGAGGGTCGATTCCAAGAAGTGCCTAGGGTATCACCCATAGTTGATTTAGGGCCCAGGGCTAGAGTTGCTTAGATGAATCGTCCTAGGTTGATTTTGGGAATCACCTAGGGTTGATTCTGGGAATTTCCTAGGCTCGATTCTATTAATCACCGAGGGTCGATCCCGGGAATCACCCATGGGCACCCAAGGTCAAGGTTGATTCGAGAATAACTGAGGGTCGATTCCGAGAATCGCCCCTAGGTGGTTAGGGTCAATTTTAGGAATTGTCAAGGGTCAATTCTGGGAATCGCCCATAGGCAGCTAGGGTTGATTTTGAGAATCGCCTATGGATGATTCCAGGAATTTCCCAGGGATGATTCCAAAATCTCCTAGGGTCAATTCGAGGAATCACTGAGGGTTGATTATGGGAATCACCTAGGGACGATTCTAGAATCTCCCAAGGCCGATTCGAGGAATTTCCCAAGGAAGATTCAAGGAATCACCCAGGGTCTATTCGAGGAATCGCCCAAGGTCAATTCTGGGAATTGCTCAAGGTCGATTCTGAGAATTGACCCTGGGTGCCCATGGTCTCTAGGTTGTAAGCTTTAGTGGGGCTGGGAAGCGCCCCCACCTAGGCTGATGGCCTAGGATCCCTTGGCGCCCACAATTGATTTTCACAATCGTCCCTGGGTCCTAGGCCTAGGAGGGGGTGCCCTACTCACCCTCACCTAGGCCCATGACCCATGGGCCCTTAGCACCTAGGGTCGATTCTAGGAATTTCCCTTGGGCGCTTAAGGCCCCTGGGTCACATGCATATGTGTGGCGAGTGAGGCACCCATATCCAAGTCTGCAACCCTGGGGCCTTGGGTGCATAGGGTCAATTTGGGGAATTGATCTTCGGCACCCAAGGCCCTAGGACCATAAGACTGGGCTGGGGCAGGCAAGGTGCCCCCACTCAGATCCATGGCCCTAGGTGCCCAGGGATGATCCCCAAAATCGATCCTAGGCACACACGACCCGTAGGTCAAGAGCGTAGGTGTGGGCATGTGATATTCATAGACATCAAAGATCCATCAAAAGATTTGCAGACATCAAAGATCTATGAGAAGATACTTTTGGAGATTTGTAGACATCAAAGATCCATCAAAATATGAAAATGACCAAAATAGAGCATAAAATATTATGGAAGAAGATAATAATGAAACTCTATAAGATGATGACATGGATTATATGATATTATTGATTAAAATTTAGTTATGGTTGCAAATCAAACTCTTTTTTTGGAACTAGTTAATAGTTATACTTATAATGTTTTTACTTTGAAATTTTATGAGAATAATAGGTGTTCAATTATTGTTGTTATATGTTTAATATTTGTATTTTGTGATTCGCTTTATTTTTTTACGTGAATCATTATTTTTTGAAAAATAATGTGATTAGTAATATTTTTTTGACATAAAATTCATAAAAAATCCTAATTTTTAATTTTGTTTTTTTTTTTTTTTGTTAAAACTTTCCTATAAAAATCTTTCATTTGACATGTCATTTTTAGCAAAACAAATCTCAAAATGTGTATTTTTTTGTCATATATATATATATATATATATAATAAATAAAGTGTATTTTTATGTCAATGTTAAAAATTATTGGTTTTTAGTGATAGTTATTTGATTTGCATTGAAATATTAAATACATGATATATATATATAACTCTAAAATATACTATGCAAAAAAAAAAATATCTCACTACAAAAAAAAAAATTGAAAAGAAAAAGAGAAAACACCGAACCTGAAAAACACTTAAAAATAAATATCTCATCGAAGAAGAAGAAGAAGAATATGATGACTACTTCAAAAAATGTTAAATTCAAAAAATAATCATCTACACATAATACATTATAAAATTTAAAGTGTCGAAAATAAGTCTTCTAAAAATGGGCTCTAGAGGTAGCTATTACATCGAATTGAACAAAATTGGAATTCATGCCGTGAATGCCTGAGATCAAGGACAAAAGCAATACCTGGCGGAAACTTCTAAATATAGAATTGTGCCACCTTTAGAAAACTAATAATAGATCCCTACTTCCTAGGGATGCTCTTCTCTTTCCTAGGAAAGGATTTCATGCATTGCCCAGAGAGATTGCACAGTTCTGGGAGGGACTATGCAACCCTCTGTCTTATGCACTGAGCAACTTCTGAGCAGAAAGACTTCTGTGCAATTTCGAGGTCGAGTGACTCTAGATTGCCTCTCATGCTTTGTCTTGTTTCCCCGTTCAAGGTTGATTGTCAACTAGCTTTGTGCAATTATGGATGTGAAGGCTCACCGCTAGCTGGTACTACGTAATTCCCAAGAGAAAGGTTGGTTGTCCTCAAGGATTGCGCAGTTCACTAAGGCAATCCTAGAATCGAGTTGAAACCAAGTCAAGAGATCAAGTTCTGGGTCAGACAATAAAGCATGTAAGAAAACACAAGCCAACATGAAAAAGAAAAAGCTCAAGGAAAGCACAAGTACCTGAGTTAGTGCAAGATAAGTTGCTGTGATTTTAGGAGAGAGGCTCCAAAATGAAGCATAGCTAAAATTTTGGGGTGTGGTTGTATCCACTACAATATGTCGATTCCAGGAATTTCCTAGGGTTGATTTCAGGTATCACCCAGGGTCATTTCTGAGTATCTCCATTGGGTTCCCACGGTCAGGGTCGATTCTGGGAATCACCCTTGGTCGATTTGAAGAAGCGCATAGGGTATTGCCCAGGGGTGACTCTAAGCCTAGGGTCAGGGTCAATTCCAGGAATCACCCAGGGTCCATACTAGGAATCACCTAGGGTCGTTTCTAGGAATTACCTAAGGTCGATTATGGGAATCACCTAGGGCCAAGGTCGATTTTGGGAATCTCCTAGGGTCGATTCTAGGAATTGCCAAAGGTCGATTTTGAGAATCCCTCAGGGTTGATTTTGGGAGTCACCCATGGGCACCCATGATATCACCAAGTGTTGATTTCGAGAATCGTATAGGGTCTATTATGGGTATCCCCCAGGGTATCGATTATGGGAATCACTTAGGGTCGATTATGGGAATCACCCAGGATCGATTCTAGGAACTATCGACAGTTGATTCTGGAAATCGCTTAGGGCCAATCTTGGGTAACGCCGACGGCCGATTTCAGGAATTGCTGAGGGTCGATTATGAGAATCTCCTAGGGTTTATTTCAGGGATCACCCAAGTTCTATTCAGGAAATTAGCCATGGGCACCTAGTGTATGGCACAAAGTCGATTCCAGGAATTGCCCAGGGTATCAATTCTAGGAATCTACCAGGTTCAAATCCAAGAATCACCCAGGGTTGATTCTAGGAATTGATGAGGGTCTATTATGTGTATCACTGAGGGTCAATTCCCACAATTACCCAGGGTTCGAAAGGCTAGGGTCAATTCCAAGAATTGCCCAGGGTCGATACAAGGAATTTCCTAAGGTTGATTCTGGGAATCACTCAGGGTTGATTATGGGAATCGCTCAGGATTGATTCCGGGAATCGCTTAGGGTTGATTCTAGGAATCGCTCAGTGTTGATTTCGAGAACCACAGAGGGTTGATTCCAAGAAGTGCCTAGGGTATCGCCCATGGTTGATTTAGGGCCCAGGGCTAGGGTTGATTACATGAATCATCCTAGGTTTATTTTGGGAACCGCCTAGGGTTGATTCTCAGAATTTCCTAGGCTCGATTCTATTAATCACCGAGGGTCGATCCCGGGAATCACTTGTGAGCACCCAAGGTCAAGGTTGATTCAGGAATAACTGAGGGTCGATTCTGAGAATTTCCCCTAGGTTGTTAGGGTCGATCTTAGGAATTATCAAGGGTCAATTCCGGGAATCACTTGTAGGAAGCTAGGGTTGATTCCAGGAATGGCCTATGGATGATTTTGGGAATTGCCCATGGATGATTCCAAAATCTCCTAGGGTTAATTCGAGGAATTGTTGAGGGTCAATTCTGGGAATCGCCTAGGGACGATTCTAGAATCTCCCAGGGTTGATTCGAGGAATTGCCCAGGGTTGATTTGGGGAATCACCAAGGTCGATTTGAGGAATCGCCCAAGGTTAATTCTGGGTATTGCCCAAGGTCGATCCTGAGAATTGATCCTGGGTGCCCAAGGTCTCTAGGTTGCAAGCTTTAGTGAGGGTGGGAAGCTCCCCAACCTAGGCTGATGGCCTAGGATCCCTCGGTGCCCACAATTGATTTTTGGAATCACCCTTAGGTCCCAGGCCTAGGAGGGGGTGCCCTGCTCACCCCCACCTAGGTCCATGATACATGGGCCCTTCGCACCTAGGGTCGATTTTGGGAATCGCCCTTGGGCACCTAAGGTCCCTGGGTTGTATGTGTATGCGTGGTGGGCGAGGCACCCCTATCCAAGTCTGCAATGCAAGGGCCTTGGGTGCATAGGGTCAATTCGGGGAATTGATCTTGGGCACCCAAGGCCCCCAGACCACAAGATTGGGTTGGGGTAGGTAAGGTGCCCCCGCTCAGGTCCATGGCCCTAGGTCCCTAGGGATGATGCCCATAATCGATCCTAGGCGCACATGATCCCTAGGTCATGAGCGTAGGTGGGTATGTGAGATTCATAAACATCAAAGGTCCATCAAAATATTTGCAGACATCAAAGATCTATGAGAAGATACTTTTGGAGATTTGCAGACGTCAAAGATCCATCAAAAGACGAAAATGACCAAACTAGAGCATAAAATATTATGGAAGAAGATAATAATGAAATTCTAGAAAATGATGACATGGATTATATGATATTATTGATTAAAATTAAGTTATGGTTGCAAATCAAACTCTTTTTTGGGAACTAGTGAATAGTTATACTTGCAATGTTTTGACTTTGAAATTTTATGAGAATAATAGGCATTCAATTATTGTTGTTATATGTTTAATATTTGTATTTTGTGATTCACTTTATTTTTTTATGTGAATCATTATTTTTTGAAAAAAAAATGTGATTAGTAATATTTTTTTGACGTAAAATTCATAAAAATTCCTATTTTTTACTTTTTTTTGTTAAAATTTTCCTATAAAGTATTTCATTGCATGTCATTTTTAGCAAAAAAAAATCAAAAATGTGTTTTTATGTCAAATGTTATATATATAGTAATATATATATATATATATATATTATATATAAATATAATTATATAAATATTAGAAAAAAGAGAGAAGAGAGAGAGGAGAGAGAGAGAGAGAGAGAAGAGAGAGATACTATATATATATAAAATTGTAACTCTCAAATATACTATGCAAAAAAAAAAGATCTCACTACAAAAAAAATTGAAAAGAAAAAGAGAAAACACAAACCTGAAAAACACTTAGAAATAAATATCTCATGGAAGAAGAAGAAGAAGAATATGATGACTACTTAAAAAAATGTTAAATTGAAAAAATAATCATCTACACATAATACATTATTGTAGAAATTTTGAATAATTTAACACATATTCACAGAGATTATCCCGATTATACACTATTGTGGAATACATGCATAATACATAACCTCCTCTACGTTGATCATCACTTTAGCAGCATTAAAAACAATGAAACATCAATCACATGCGCACATTAACACATTATGTAACCCGAGGAAAGCATAGAGCTGAAAACCCCACACTATCTGTATATTATAATGATTGATAACATGTAACAGTACATAGTACAATACTCCTCGCAAGTACTCAGTACTATCTCCACCTGTTACACACAATACAGCTCAGATCTGATCTCCAAATCTCCTCCGCTTCTTGCCTCCCTCCACTGCACAATACCTACATGAGAATGAATGATAATGGCTCAAGCAAACTCGTATTTACTTGGAAAAATCACGTGAGCACAAGCTACAATTTCCCTTGGCCTCATTGGCATTACTCAATGCATTGCATGTGCAAATCTCATGCACAACTGATAGTCACAACTCACCCTTTCACTTACCTCTAACACTTGTCTCCAGTAAACTGTCCATGCACTGAGTTAACTAATGTATCCTTCAGTTGCATTATGAGTTAATAATTAGTGAATTAATTAATAACTAATTCACACAACTCATCACTTAGTC
>APFE031097711.1:0-38802 GCA_000404065.3 Pinus taeda
ACAATAGTGCCTTCAGACAAAATGAAAAACAACTAGATAGCAAATGAAAATCACATGAATATTAAACGACACAGATATACCTCATGTACCAAGGCATGCACCACAAGAGAAGCTGGTAACCCCAAAGACTTTTATTTATTAATGTGAATGCTGAGTACAAAATCCGGCAGAGTCTCCGCCAACCCAATAGCTCGTTCTATGATTTACAATAAGAGCCCAAGGCTCATATAAATAGGAAAATGGGAGACAATCCCAAGGCAAAAGACCATGACAAGTGGCAATCAGGTGAAGATCCCAATGAAGAAATGAAATGACAAGTGGCTTGATGACAATCCCAATGCTAAGAGACCATGACAAGTGGCTGAGTTGACTGTTTAATTGCTAAAGCTAACTGCCCTTGAACTGCTGTAGATGAACATGCGTTAAATGTATTGGTTGCCTTTAAACTCTGCGTGTGGGCTGCCAACAATTGCATAATTGCTGTTCACATAAACTATTGATATATCCACGTTAACTGCTGGCTTAGACAGCTGTATGAACTGCTGTAATATTTTGCTGAGTATTTATACTGCCTACGTTAACATTGCTGGAGATCCACGTGATGCTGGAATGCTGCCCACGTCTGCTTCTAAACTTGCGTACGGACTGCTGTACGTAAATTTTTGGTGGGCCCACGTAACCTGGCTGAGCTGCGTTGAACTTTTAATTGCTGTTTTATCCATGCTATAGCTGACTGTGTAATCGCTGAGTAGACTGCCGTTACATTGTAGCTGGGCTGCCGTACGAACTGCATACGGACAGCGTACGGACAACGTACGGACTGCTGGGCATATCATGTGGGTTTGAGTGGGGTCCATACCTATTCATTTAACTTTTATACAATCAACCTTATGACTTTTTTCAACCTTTGAAAATTAAATCAAAGTTGTAACTCAAAAATTTCCATTTGCCTGCTGGCCCATTTGACTTTGACTTGACTTGCTTTGACTTTGACTTTGACTTTTTGAAACTTTGACTTGAGGTTGGTCCCACGTGCTTGCCACATCACCCTTGATTTTCTGCTTAAATTCCATGTCAAAATTTGACTTATTTTGACTTTGGAAAAATTTTTAAATTTTTCCAATTATTCAATTTTTTAAATTTTTTCTTCATTTTTGCCACTGTCACTGGAAAAATTGCCTTTCTTTTGAGGGACTCTAAGTCATTTTTTGACCCCCAAAGTAGGCTTTAGGATAATGCTGGGCCTCTGAGGATGAATTTCGAGTGGTCATACGCCCCAAACATTTCCTAAGGCCACTTATTTATGCCATTACATAGAAAATAATTAAAAAATCCCGTTTTGCGAGAAATTTTTAACTATTAAAAAAATCCTACTTAGACCTAGCCAAATTCCACGAAACTTTTTGTGTGATCTAGTATGGTAATGTACATCGACTCTAGACACTAAGATGTGTCAGGGGCTCAATCTTCAAACCGTCACCTCGGCTTTGGGGTAAAAATGAGTGAAAAGATCCAGAGAATTATCCGCCTCTGAAAAAGAAGGGATAATTAACCGGATAAAAAAAACACTCCAAGGTGTACTCGTTTGCTGATCGAGTCCCACATCCTAGGCCTGTTACAAATTCAAGAAACATCATACTAGCATCACTTATTACAATTCCCCGAAGGGTGTGGAATATGGGTACAAAGAAGAAAGATGATGAGAAGATAGAAGGAGAGTTAAAAAACTCTGTTGACTGATGACATCTGATGGTACAAGTGTCCTCTGGATCATCCTTGGGCATGGAGTGTTCACATAATTTCCAAGTGCTACTCCAATAGTCAACAGGTCTTACATGTATGCTGCCTAAACTTATACTAAAAAGATAAATCAATTCCTGCTCACTCCAGAACAACAAGAAGGAAATTATTAGACATTTTTTTTCTAGAAAAATGAGCGCATACTTTGTTTAAGAGCAATAAAAATGAACATTGTCCATGAACTATTACTATTATAGCTAAATCTACTGTACTGTTTTTCTCTCATGATCCACAATATCTATAGGTCATCTCCTTAAATAAAATGGATTGTCCACAATTGCACAGGTTACTATTTTTCCACCGAATTTAATATGTGCAATTTGCTTATCTGAGTCTTTCAAATGCATTCAGATTTGAAATAACTATTATGGAGAGACAATTACTTCAGTGCCATAAGTCATCCCGTCATTTTTACACGTCCTTTCCAAAGTCCTCTTTATTTGCCCCATTGCAAATGCTTATACATTGATAAAAACTATCTATTTATTCTTGACTCCCTATTATACATCAATGATGTTGCAATAGTCTAGACTAGATATATTCAACCATCATTGGAATGGGTTGTGCATAACTGTACAATGCACAGTCCTTGATCTCAAATCTCCAATATTTTGGATGTCACTGTTCCCTGTGACTTGGAGCTGATTCAAAAAATCATAAGTAAAAAGAAAATTCAAGATATAAATAGAATGAAACGACAATGTAAAGAAAACCCATTGATTATAAAATGGGGTTGCAACAGATTCTCTGGCAACTTTAACTAAGGAAAAGTGTTTATGTTCATTCCCAGATGAAACCAGCTTAATCTCAAACGAAACACAACAGATTATAATTTGTAATTTTGTAATGGAGAAACTCTATTTCAGACAACATACAAAAATAGAATGTTAGGGGATTTCATATGCTACTGTCACACGTATTGATATTTTTCTTGCCAGTTAACTGTGACTTGAAACAAAATTTTCACTGTTCAGTGGTTTGGCATCACGGCAAGTGTGCCAATGTCTGATAACACAACCTGATCACTTAAGAGAAATGAAAAGGATGGCGATTTAAAATGGAAAACCTCAACTACAGATGACCTACCCACACATAGAGCAATAGAGAATTTGATAGTCCACTAGCAACATACTGTTAATGTTGGTCCCCTGCCAATTAGCTATGTATTGATGGATTACAGTGATGCTCCCCTGTTAATTTTTACCTGTAGCTATTAATTTAGCCCAGATGGCAATATTCCCAAAGGAAATCATGTTAAAATAATATTTCTTCTATCATTTCCATTATAATCAAATAGAAAGCAGTGAAATGCACTTCAGCTCATTTGACTAATCTAATCACAGTTGGTGTTTAATTCTCCTTGAGGCTCAATATATTATGTGTGTCTATACTGCATTGAGACTCAAGTATATGCCTCTAATGTTTTACCTGTCATCCATATGATCAATAGAAAAATAAGTCCATTAATAATTTGAGAAGGATAGCTTGGAATAGTCAGATCAATGGTCTGTCCAACATAAATGTGCAAGGCAGCCAGAAAACTGCTGGCTCCAAAACAATATTATGCACTCAAGCATGGTTAAGTTTGTTTATTTAAAATAGCAAAATGTAGGAGCACACCAATGCAAAACTTTTAGAAAATACAAGTTCAACTGTAGTCTTCTTGTAAATGTTATAGATCACAGGTACAACTATGTTCTTCTCTATTTACAAATTGCATTTCCCTTTTGAACCGCCAGATATTGTTCACAGGAAGATGGAATTTCCAACAAATGCATTACAAAGCAGATTGTTTTTGTAGTCTCATTAAATAAGACAACACAGAACATTGATATATATATATTATATATAGTAGTCCCCTCTATCATATATATATATATATATATTAAATATGTATTCAAAATTAGCACAGAAATTTTATGTAATTCATTTAGAAACTGCTAGTAATTTTATAATCCATGAACAGGAATGCAAGTAAGTTTATAGTGTAATTCTTCATTCACTGGAAAATTGCACATGTTGTCAACACTGTGCTGATAATAACACTGAGACTTGGCTCTATCAAAACTATGTCAGAAGCACTTCTTGTTGCATCAGTTGCATTAGCAACAAAAATTCCTATGTCTGCCTTCTTTAGCGTAGGTGCATCATTAACACCATCACTAGTCATTCCACATATGTGCTTTCTAGCTTGCAATCGCTTAACAATTTCGTACTTATGCTCTGCAATGACCAGCCAAAATCAGGAAGGCCATGGAATCAAACACTAAAAGAAATGAAAAAATAAAAGTATTCGAGATAAACATTTCCACTTGCAAAAAAATAGTTATAATATATGCGAAAATTCGAGAATCCCCGAATCACTACTGCAGCAAACTGATATTACTTCTCCTATTTATTAATCCATGCAAGTTATTTGTTGTGTTTTACTGTAAATATCGAAGTTAATACAACTGCAACTTTCACAATTTTAAATAATATGCGGAAACAAGAATCTGAGCAAGGAAGAAATAACACACAAGTGACACCGTTATTTTTGGACCAATGTCCTCGGAAAAACCCAATGTGGGAAAACCGGTGCAGCAACTGAGGGTTTGTATTACTAAGTAGTAATTTCTGAATACAATCTTTGGATGCCTTGCTGGCTATCTAATACAGAGAATCTGACTGACAGAGATATGAGTGAGATATACCTCACACTATCACTGGCGATCCAACCTCTGAATGGTTAGCCCCTAGTTGCCTCTGCGTAGTTTCTGCACAATCACTGCATTGCTCTGCGTTACAACTTCTTTGGAATGTGTCACTCCTTTGGAAGATCGATTTGCCTCTGGAAGTTCGACTTTCTTCCCTCTCGGTCTCACACCTTGACTTCTGGCTCTGGAACTCGATTCTCCAGCAAATTTCGGATCTCCTCTTAGGCTTTGTGCTGCCTTTGCGTGGCCCAACGCTGCTCGACGTGGCTCTGTGCTAAATCTTCTGGATCTCTCTTTGCCTTCTTTGCGATGTATCCCCGTATCAGGAAACTCTCCAACCGGAAATTATCTTTGCCTCTCACTGCAAGAAATCACCTCGATCACTTCTCCGGCAACTGCTGCGCTGCTCTCTTCAGAAATCAATCTCTTGATCTCTTACTCAATGTGTCTTCCAAATGCCCATCAAGCTTCTTCTTATAATCTTCTCGTTGAGAACCAACGACCCAGATTAGATTCTAATCAATGACTCACATCATTTTGGCTTAATCCTCGTCTTCTTCTAGAAGTTTCACCCCCATTTTAATTAATACCCTTTAATTATTTTAATTTCCTAAGTTTGGACTTAGGCATCCATTAAAAATAATTAATTATTTTAATAAAACCTTCTCCGGGTTGAATTTCCCAAAATGATTTCTGGGTATTTTGGAATACATGTGTCCTAGCCTCCGTCCAAATTTTGAGGCTTAAAGCACATCTGATGCTGCCAGAAATCAACACTCCCTTTTAATGAGGAATATGCTCAAGTAATGCAACCTGTTGAAGCATCACCTAGATTCTATAACATCTCCCTCTGCACTGCTGATGTTTGACATCACTGCCCACCAACCACTGTGTAAATGCTACATTTGTGTTGCTGCTGGCCCTGCCACTGGAAACTTTGCATTTGCACTGCAAACTCTGCGTCTACACTGCAACCCTCTCTAACTGTTGTTGTTGTTGCAACAACAACGGAAAAACATCCAAAATACCGAACCAAAGGTGTTCAGTGTGATGCATCCGCTGCTGGAGTTCTGACTGCTGCTAGTCTCTACGTTGTTGTTGGCATTATGATACAGGTGTTGTCCTTGATGGCAACTCACTCAGATGAAAGAACACAGTACAACAGGTTAACAACAAAGAATTACATATCAGTCTACACAGAATGAAGAAAGAGAGGTATACGCAGGTTCACATTGACCAAGCTGTGTATACACGCAGGTTCACTGACCACAAGTAGCATATACGTACACACGCACCTTCATGGAAGGAAAAGCGTGTATATCTTGGAAAACTAAGTTTTTGGTCCGAGGTATTTGGTCCATAGTATTTTGATCCATGGTATTGGTCCAAGGTATCTGGTCCAAGGTATTGACCCTAGGTATTTGGTCCAAGGTATTGGTCCTAAGTGGTTTTGGTCCATGGTATTGAGGAGGGCCTAAAACTATAAAAGGAGGAGAAGATCATTAGGCCAAGTGTGTAAGAAATTGAATATTTGATGAAGTGTGAGATCCAGTTTGTAGGTTATCGGCTTATGGTGCTTTGTTTGATTTGATCCAAGGATGAACCTTAGCGGTTGATGGAGGATAAGATCTAATGATGGATCAGGATCTTAAGGCTTGAAATGAATTATCTTTATATGGTTTGATCATGTTTATTCTAGATCTGAATACTGACGCATGTGTTGTTTTGTAAATGTTATGATCTGTGTATGACTGAAGTCTGGAATAGCTGCAAAATTATGAATTAATATCTGCAGACATATACGCTGGTTGGCTTTGATAAAAGCGCGTATACACGCTAGTTCAACACATCTAAGTAGTGTATACATAATGAAATATGATATTTGAAGTTATAGTTGGATCTGGCTGTTGCTGCAGAATTCTGGGTTCTGCTCTGTGTTCTGGTGACTGCAGTTTAATGACAATATACTGAATGTTCAGATTGATTGATTGTGATTCTCTTCAGTGACGATGGGCTTTCAGTGATTCAGTTATGGGTGATTCAGAGATTTATGATTGAGTTTCAATGATTGGTTAATGCAGATGTATTTGATGGTCGTAGTGCAGTGGTGATTGATTTTGAGCTTCAATGTTGATAATGGGTCTAGTATGAAAATTAGATGAAACGAGGCCTTCATGTGTATTGTTGTGTACCACGAACGACCAGTCTGAAAATTTATGAAATGTGGTCCCTAGAGGAACAGAGAAGGTTGTAGCTTTCTGTAGGTTGGCGCCTACGCACTAGTAAACATATCGGCTAGTACAAGAGCTAGGGGGTTGTAGCTGCCTTCTAGTAGAAGCTGGGGAACGAGAGAAGGTAGTAACCTTCTGCAGGTAGAAGCCTGCGTACTGGTATGAGTCTGCGCCAGTACAATGTTGTAAACATATTTTCTTATTATTAAAAGAAGACAGAGACGACAGCAGTAGGTGGTTTTCACCCACATTGGGTTTCCACCTTAAATCTTGATGTTCATGTGTGTTTCTTATGTGTGATGGTCCATTCTGTTATTAACTGCACATGGTTACTGTTTACTGTTTAATAAAGCACTGAAGCACAGATTAAAGATCAACATATGATGAATTAACTGAATCATTAGTTTGCTAGATATACGTTTGTTTCCTTAAACACAGTTGCGTGTACACGCGGGTTACCTTCCTTGAAGTAGCGTATATAAATTGAGTATGAAAAGAAAAAGATTATTGACTTGAATAATATTGATTCACCCCCCCTCAGTATTATTTCCAACAGCTGTCACTAAAGCTACTGCGCTGCTGTTGACTCTGCTCTGTGCCAACTGCACTGCTACGAACACTAGCTCTGCGCTGTTCAGACTCTGGCGCTCCTAGCCACTGCAACTATCACTCGGACACTCCTTTGCATCAATTGACCCGGTCCATCTTGCTACTTCTGATATGGGCTCCTGTAGCAAGGTATTGATCCAAGAGGTGGACTCCTCAAGGATCCTACCCATCTGCAGTTCTTTCGAACTACAATACTAGATCACCACACCTCTTCCCTGGACGTATCTAGGCAACCATGGCGAACTCCTCTTCCTCGATCTTTGCAGCTGCAGCCTGTGGATCATGTTTCTCATCCTTGTCCTTCTTCTTGAGAGGACACTGCATAGCGTAGTGATCAAATTGACCACACTAGAAACATTTGATCTTTCTTCTTCTTCCACTGCTCCTGCTGCCCCTTAGAGGCAAGGGCTGCATTCTCTTCCTCTTGCTTGGGCTTCGTCCCACTGTTGCTGCTTCCATCAAGTTTTCACTTGACTAAGTCTCGCCTCATCTCTTCCTGTTGAAGAGCGACCCACATTCCTTCCCAATCCGACAATTTCTCTCTGCGCAGGATCCTCTGGACAAACACTTGCCATTCTTCTGAAGCTGAATTCAAGGCCAACCTCACCATCTCTGTAGGCTAAGGTGTTGATCCTATAGCTGCGAACTGATCTCAGACTTCCTGAAGCTTTGGTAGGAACGAATCAACGCGTTACCCTTTCTCCATCCTCACTGATCTCAACTTCTCCTCCAAGTACATCTTTTGTTGCTTGGAAGATCCTTGATATAGCGTAGCCAAGGCATCCCACATCTCTGTGGCCATCCCTTTGCCAGCAATGTGACATACAATGTGATCCCTCACTCCATCGAGGATCAACCGCTTGGCTTTCGCCGTCTCGGCCTTGTACTTTTTGAGTGGATTTGCATCACTGGGTACAACTACCACACTATCGACATACATCTTGAGATCATGCTCATCTAGGAGGCATGAGATCCTAGCCTTCCAGATCACATAGTTGGATGCTCCATCCAACCAATCTTGATCTCTCAGCCCGTTAGCTGCCATCTCTGCCAACAAAATGTCGAATTGCCTCCTCTCTCCTTTGCGCTGCTGTTGGGTTGGCCTACACACTCCCTGTTGGAGTTAGTAGATCTGCTCCTCTCTTCTCCAACAATGAGAATTTAGAATTCTTGGTTGGAAGTCTACTGAGGAAGAATTCACTCAAAATAGTGTCTCCTTCTCTCTTCTGATGTTTTTCTGCTACAACAACTGCTGCAGAAAACAACATCTCACCAAAAACTGCTCTGCGCTGAAGCTTCTACTGCGTTGCTCCCTCTGCCGCTGAGAAATCTCGATCTGGAAATCTTACCTCTTTGTCGACTCACTCTGAGAGAGATATTCCACAAAAATCTTGCCCTCCTGGCTTGGATTGCGCAATCCCTCTGGGGATTCGATCTGTTGCATATGCAACACTTCGATCTCCCCCCTCTTCAGTGCTGGCTCTTTCAGTCTGCTCCCTTGCTTCACCTGCGCTTTGATACCATGTGAAAATTTGAGAATCCCCGAATCACTACTATAGCAAAATGATATTACTTCTCCAACTTATTAATCCATGCAAGTTATTTACTGTGTTCTACTGTAAATATCGAAGTAAATACAACTGCAGCCTTTAGAATTTTAAATAATACGCGGAAACACGAATCTAAGCAAGAAAGAAATAACACACAAGTGACATTGTTATTTTTAGAACAATGTCCCTAGAAAAACACAATGTGGGAAAACCGGTGCAACAGCTAAGGATTTGAATTATTAAGCAGTAACTTTTGAATACAACCTTTGGATGCCTTGTTGGGTATCCAATATAGAGAATCTGACTGACAGAGAGATGAGTGAGATATACCTCACCCTATCACTGGCGATCCAACACTGATCCAGCCACTGAATGGCTAGCCCCTAGCTGCCTCTGCACAGTTTCTACGCAATCACTGCGCTGCTTTGTGTCACAGCTTCTGGGGTTTGCATCACTCCTTTGGCTGATCGATTTGCCTTTGGAGCTTCGACTTTTTGCCCTCCCGGTCTCACACCTCAGCTTTTGGCTCTGGAACTCGATTCTCCAGCAAATTTCGGATCTCCTCTCAAGCTCTGCACTGCCTCTGCATGGCCCTACGCTGCCCAACGTGGCTTTGCGCTGCCTCTTTTGGATCTCTCTCTACCTTCTTTGTGATGTATCCCCGGATCAGGAAACTCTCCAACCTAAAACTATCTCTGCCCCTCACTACAAGAAATCATCTCGATCACTTCTCTGGTAACTGTTGCGCTGCTCTCTTCAGAAATCGATCTCTTGTTCTCTTATTCGATGTGTCTTCCAAAGGCCCATCAAGCCTCTTCTTATAATCTTCTCATTGAGAACCAACAACCCAAATTAGATTCTAATCAATGTCTCAGATCATTTTGGCATGATCCTCGTCTTCTTCTAGAAGTTTCATCCCTAGTTTAATTAATACCCTTTAATTATTTTAATTTCCTAAGTTTAGACTTAGGCATCCATTAAAAATAATTAATTATTTTAATTAAACCTTCTCCGGGTGGAATTTCCCAAAACGATTTCTGGGTATTCTAGAATACATGTGCCCTAGTCTCGCTACAAATTTTGAGGCTTAGAGCACATTTGATGCTACTAGAAATCCAACAATATAAACCATGAGGCATAAAGTTCCATAACTAATAGAGGAGGGAGTGGGGAATATAAAGAATTGAGAGTCCCTTCCAAGAACAAACACAAAATTAAAAGATAATTGTTGCTCACCCAGGAAAACACCAGCAAAACCAGCAGGCCATTCCTAGATGTCAAACCCAACTCCAAGGACCCACTTTCGCATTGTAATTGGGGATGTTTCCACAGTGAATTTTTTACCAGTGACAAATCACCATGGTCCATCAGTTTGCTTCTGCTTGAATTTGAGATAAGATAGACCTTGAACTTGAACCTAGAATCCATTAGTTTACAAACAAATGAATGTTGCCTCCATTTGCCCAACAAAACAGAGGTTCCATGCGCTCTCGCTAAACAAAATAGAGGTTGTGGGAGGTTTGAAACAGAGGTTGCGCTCTCAACCAAAAAAGGTTGCGAATAGTGGTTGCGTAAGATTGCGAACAAAGGTTGCAAAAAGTTACGAATAGAGGTTGCATAGGTTCCGAACAAGGGTTTCGCTCTCTCCCACGGGTTCAATACTCTGCCTATTTTTGGCCTCCTGCTTGGCCAATATTTGATATTAAAAGTATCTTATAATATATATTTTTTTATATAACACATAAAACCCCTCTTAATCCTTATTATATAGTCAATATATTGTTTTAGATTTTTATTTTTATTTTTTATACCCCAATATGAACGCACATGATATGATATTGCTTAGTCAGTGAAGCCCCCATGACTAACGAGTTTTTACAAATAGTTTGTATATCAATTGTTGTAGGTGACTTTTTGGGATGTTAATTTTCGAATGAGCACATACAAGTGAATACATATGCCAAAATGAACTTCAACATAATATGTACATTCTACAAAAATATAATAACAAGCTTGAGCAAATAGTATTTGCTTGTATAAAATTCAAAGTCACACATACCACTGATAATGTAGGTCCTGCCAATAAATGAGGAACAATATGAGAGATACTAGAGAGAAGAAGAATAGGTGACTTTGTGTAGAAGTCACTTTCAGGTTGTGAATAATAACATCAACAATGTGTAAAGTAGCCTCTTCATTTGGGTAAGCTCGGCCCTTCTAGAAGTGATAATATGTTCCCCTCAGCTGTTATACTAGATGAAACTCATCCTTGGGTTTCCAACAAACTCGTTCTTTATGATTGCTAAAATTGGCCCCCTTTTTCAATGCTTAACTTAGTCCCTTCTTCCAAGAACTCAACCCGGGTCTTTGACAGTGTCTTGGTCCTTAAGATAAACTTTAGATTTAGTCCTCCTCTTTCAATAACTTTTCCTGGAGTAGATTTGAAGGAAAACCAAGTGTTAGGAGATGAAATCGACTGTTAGTGTCTCATTACGTCTTGATGATCTTCTTTTGCATCAAATCCCAAAGGTGAAATTTGAGTGACACCACTCTCTTGAACCAACTAGGGTGTCTAGTTTCAACACCGAAGATAGCTATGGTGTTAATTTTAGGTATGTTCTACGATGAGAGCATATTTACTTCAATTTTCCATATTAGTTCAATGTCAATTCTAGATTAGCAATCACATTTAGCATGATAGTGAAATGCAGATAGAACATAAACATAAATCGCAGAAAACAAGCCAAGACAAGAGGACACAAGATGTGGCGCCAACTAGGACAAACCCCAATGTGGGGAAACCCTTGATCAATTCTTCTTATGTTCTTCAATAGTTCAACAGAGAGAGAGATAGTACATATACATCAGAAGTCAACATTTTGACTTATCAAAATAAGAGTAGAGATCTTCTCTAAGAAGATGACACATGAGGTAGCAAATTTGAACTCAAGTTATTCCATCACCATGTTGCACCCATCATCACTATGCTGCACCACTGTCATGCTGTGCATCATCAATGTGTTGCACCATGCTACACCATCACACTATGTCCATCATCACTGTGCTGCACCATGCTGCACCATCACACACTCAATGCATACTGCAATACATCATCATCATGCTGCCGCAATACATCATGCTGCTGCACCCATTCATGTTGCTGCATTCAACCTCATTACATGTTGTAATCACTGTGTTGCACCATGCTGCACCATCACACCATGTCCATCACCAATGTGCTGCACCATCACACACTGTCCATCATCACTGTGTTGCACCATGCTGAAGCATCACACACTCAATGCATACTGCAATACATCATCATCATGCTGCTGCACCCATTCATGTTGCTGCATCCATCACATCATGCTGCACCTCATTACATGCTGTACTCACTGTGTTGCACCTCATTACATGCTGTACTCACTATGCTACACCATGCTGCCCCCATCATGCTGTCACCTATCATACCACTATGCTGCACTCATCTTACCATGCTACCACAAATGCCACACTGACCTTCCAGTCCTTGAAATTTGACTGTGACTAGGGCAGACTGCGACACCGAATAAGGTCACCTACTAGTTTGAGATTAGGGCCTCTTCTAGGCCTTCTTATAGCTGTGTATAGGGCTACTAAAGTGCCTTCACAACTCCAACTGAAACTCCCTTTTAGACTCATGGCATAGTCTTCTAGGACAACGGATAATCTTACTTGACAACGGCAAGGTGACCTAGCTCTAGTATGGATAAATGCTGCACTTAACAACGTATAATGGCCTCCTATGAACAACGTATAAGGGGCCCTCAAAGACTGTGCACAAGGTGCATTTTAGACAGCGTATGGGAGCCACTTCCTTACTGCGGCTAGGGTAAGGTTAGATCCTCCCTTTAGGACTGCGTATGGATTTCTAGAACAACGAATTGGGGTTTCTATAAGCCTGAGATAGGGCCTCTTCTAGACCTCCTTACCATGACTTAGGGCAGCATATGTATAGAAGGCTTGTCCTATCTGAGTATATATATTCTTGATACTTAGGGACAACATTCAAACTTCTCCATGACAACGTAGAATATTCTTCCATGACTGCTTGCAAGACTCCTCCTCTGACCGCGTTAAGGACTTTCTTCATTAACTGGAAAGAGCAGTGTAGGATCTACAAGAAGACCCTTTTTCTTCCACGACTAGGGCACTTCATGGAAGTGTATATCCTAGAGCACTCCCTGTAGATCTCTTCTTCATCAAACCCCTTCTACTTATACTAAAACATGGAGGATAAGTTGGGGCAATTTGTTTGCTGGCTGACCCTGACGAATTGTCCCATAACACAAATAAATTCATATCTCCATGAATACATGTCGGAATCGGATGATCTTTAGATCAATCCTACACCTCTCGACGCGAGGAATCCAAGAAAAATATCAGCTGCCATGAATAAGAAGACCCACATGGAGTTTGGCCCTAGTTTCCAATTTTAACATATGGCGGCTAATGTTTCTCAAACCCTAAGCTTCTTCTCCAAAACTCTCTAAGAGCTCCTTTTCTCAAAAATCCAAGTGAAGGAATGAGGAGAGACCCCCCTCATTTCCCTTTTTATAACTCACTTACCTTTTTTCCCTCCAATTAAATATTAAAACACTTTTCCTTTCTTTATTTAATAAAGTGATTTTTATAAACTAATTAAAGTCACTTTTAATGCCGGAAAATGCTTAACTTGCCTCCATGGTCATACTAGCCACCCAAAGCTCCTTTTCATCTTCTTTCCTTATAGATCTTTTCGCTCTGATTCCAACGAGTTATTACACCAAGGTGTTTCTCCAAGTAATAAGCCCGAAACAACATCTTAAGTGTAATTAATTAAAATATGCCTGCTAATATCCGTTTTATGGAAATTGTCAGAATGCAATGAAACCAAGAGCAAACCGTGCATAATTGATCCTGATGATGAAATATGGTAAATGATCCCAGTCGAACCGATGAAACTCCTCAAAAATCCCTCGGTTCCACCAATGGAGTAATCCTGCTCCTATGAGTGGGCTGACACAAGCTCTGGAGATCCTTCCTAACCACCTCACTAGGTAAGCCAAACTTTGGGGACATTACATGGTTAATGATAGAGAAAATTAAATTTAGTGTTATTATTCATTTACTGGTTTGTTTGATATATTATTCTGGGGAAATTATCCTTATTCTTTAGGAACATTGAAGCCAAAGATTATGGATGGAGTCTTGTGACATGGAAATGGGTAAATTTAATCTTTGCTAATTGGGGACCAATTTGATACCTAGCTCCTTCTAACACCTTGAGTCTTGTATCTACAATTTCTCCACATTTGAGATATTATGTAGTCTATTTGCATGGTTTCCATCTTACATAAAGCAACCATCCACCTGAAATTCTCACTATGTTCAACATTGATATGGTTTCTACTCCATTCTATCCAATAATGGGCCACTTCTCCGCCCAGGCAAATGTTATCACATACCTTAGAGGAATGGTTTTTTGGGGCTAAGACAAATGAAGATAAAACAAAATTGAAAATTTTCTCTGTTTTTCATCAAACCTAATCTTGATTGAGTTAGGTGTAGTATGCAGGCATCATGGTAGAAAAAGTTGTTTTTTTTTCATCAAATCTAATCTTGATTGAGTTAGATGTAGTATGCAGGCATCATGGTAGAAAAAGTTGTTGTTGTTGTTGTTGTTTTTTTTTTATTTTTTTCGTTGGTGCCCATTTGTGTGTCAACTGGTGTGTAAAAAGTGTGTGGTTGTGTAAAACAAGTCAAAATGAATATTTTTTGATTTCCTCTTATTTTTCCACAACGTCAAAAAAAGAATGTAGTTGCAAAAGGTTAAAGACAATTCACTTTTAATCTGGACACCCTGGTGGGAAGAAACAACCACAATTACAACAACAACAAAAAAGAAAGAAAGGAAAATAAACATTTTTTCTGTTTCCGCCTTATTCTTTTCATTTTAATGAAGCAAGACAAACAATAAAGATCTAGTAGACAAAAAATGGTCAATTCTCCATGTTGAAATATGTTAGTAGGTTCGGTCTTTATAAATGTATTTGAGTCACAATGAAATGTACTTATCAAAAGAATGAAGAAAAATATTATTATTATTATTATGACTTATTAAAGCATGGGTTTCATGCTTGGGTTATCATGTTTTAGGTCAAAGTCCCCATTGAAGACTTCCAGGGTTTATTCTAAGTCGTTAGAGTCTTTATACATTAAAAGAGACCCTTCTTGGGCTTTCGAATCATGTAAAAATAATTATTTTTGAGTCAAAAATGAATTTAGTCTCCTCCACACCAAGTCGGCCTCAAGAAGGGTAATTCGAGCTCACTGGAAGGCTATAAATACAAGACAATTCGAATTCATTTGGAGCAATTCACTCTCACACACAGTTCAATATCTAAAGTTGGAAGCTGGGAAGTGTGAAGTTGGAAAAGCGCTGTAAGGAGAGCTAGTTTTTGGAGAAAGATAGAAAACACCAAGATCGAAATTTTGGGCCAACTCTCGAGTCTCAATCACTTTTGAGGTGTATCAAGGGAGATTGAAGTTTTCCTAGTATAGTCGAAGCTGTTGCTGCTATTGCTACTAGGTCGAAGCTGCTACTGCTTATTGATGTTGCTAGGTCAAAGTTGATTTTGAAGGGTTATCATCAGTAAGAAGGATTGAGGGTTGACTTGGTGTGGAGGAAGTCTTTGTCTAGGTCAAAGAGTCTTGGATTATCTCGAGAAACTATTGAAGGAAGAATTGTTGACTGGGCTTTCCCCTAAATAGGGGTTTTTCCCTGATTGTCCGTTTACATTTGTTGTCCTTGTGTTATTGTTTTTGGTAATTGCTCAAGGAACAAAAAGATAAAAGAATCACAAGTAATTATCTATATAAGAAAATATTTCTTCCTTTATTATTTTCTAACATGGTATTAGAGCTAAGGTGAAGGAGGAAAAGGGCAGTTTTGAGTATCTATTGAGAGAAGTCAAAAGGATTGATCAAGGGATCATATAAGAAGCTCTTATAAGAAAAGAAGCTCACCATCTTCAAGGACAATTTCTAACACAATAAAGAGTGAGAACAAATTGGAAGGAGCATTAAACTACAAGTGTTGGAAAAAGAGGATTGACCTCATTCTTAAAAAGAATAAGGTCTTGGATTTGGTCGAAGGAAAGGTGAGGAGACCTACCAAAGAATCCAGTGATGCAGACAAGGTGAAGTATAGAGAGTCAGAGATATTGGCTATAACGCTGATGGTAGAAAGCATAAAGGACAATCTTGTCCCATATATTTCCAATATAGACCATGCTCAAGAAATGTATGAAGCTTTGTCAAAATTATTCACTATTAAGAACATCGGTCAAGTAGCAAGTTTGAAGAATGAGTTAAGGGCTACAAAAATGACAAAGGATGATACTGTGGCTTTCTTCTTTGTGAGGATATCTAGAATTAGAGATGAATTTCAAGCCATAGATGAAATTGTACCGAAAAGGAGCTAGTAATCACTACACTATTGGGATTACCACCTACTTGGAGTTCTTTTGTTTCAGGTCTCAATAGTTGGTAAGAAGCGTGAAAATTCCGATACCAAAATCCTATTGTAGCAACTGGAAATAATTCTCCTAATCGTTAATTAAATTTAACAAATTATTTACTGTGAGCTACAACAAATACCAAATCAATCACATTGCAACCGACACAAATAAACCGCGGAAGAAATACTAGCGCACACACATAAAATGATAGTTATTTTTGGACAAATGTCCTTGGAAAAACCACCTCGGGAAAACCAGTGCAATAGCTGAGGGTTTTATTACTTAGCAACAATGAAATATGAGTACAATAATCTGGATGCCGAATACTGGCAATCCTGTAGAGAAGAACACTGGAAAAAATATCTTGAGGGAAATTACCCTCACTCCGAGCAATCCTGACACTCAACAACTCTTCGAAATTCAAGTCGTCCTGCTAACTCTGCGTAGTCTGCTACACACTCTGCTCAGAACAACTGAATATCAAGCTGTACAATGTTTTGCTGACTGGGAAACTGGTCTTCTGGCACTCTGGAAATACTTTCCAGCCTCTGGAATTGAAATCCAGCTTCACCCCAGCGAAATCGAACTTGCTCACTGAAGCTTTTGCGTTGCTCCCAGGAGAAATCTTTGCCTTTCTCTGCAGTTGCACTTGTTGGATCTGGAATGCCTCCTCCAACCTTACTGTCTCTGCCCCTCTCTCTGCTTCGATTTTTCTGGATCTATCTCCGAAAACTGAATGCTGCCACTCAAGAAATCGATCTGCTCATGAAATCGAGCTACTCAAGTGATTTCTCCAAGCCCCATCGACTTCTTCTTATAATCCTCTGTTGAGACTTCAACGACCAAGATTAGATCTTAGTTGATGGCTAGGATTAACTTGAAGTCGATCTGTGTGAATTTCTAGAACATTCACACCATAACTTAATTAATTCTGATTAATAATCTAATTAAGTCATTTCTAGGCAGAATGTCTAGAAACGATTTCTGGGTTTTGGAGATCTCATGCATTCCAGCCTCTCCAAAAAATTTCAAGGCTAAAACACATCCAATGCTACAAAAACTAACAAGAAGCTCCTACCTTTGAGTAATTGTGGAATGCTTGCACCAAGAAGAAATGAGAATTTCATTAGTATCCAACAATGAAGAAGAAAAGGTTTCAAATACATACTTCGCTTCTCACAAGAAAGGACACTCCAAGAAATCAAGAGGGCCAAGAAGGAAGGTTGATATGTCCAAGATAGAATGCTATCAATGCCACAAAATGGGTCACTATAGAAGTGATTATCCTGACAATCTGAAGAACAAGAAAAGAAGCAAAGACCAAGCCAATGTTGTTGAAGAAGATCTCCAAAGAAGACTAAGCCCAAAGAACTGGATATAAGGGACTTACACTACTAAGTCCTTTGACCTAAACTTCAATTTTTTTTATTTTTAATATTTGTAGGTTTAATGTATTTTGGAAAAACATTTTTTATTTGTTCTTAAGGTTATAGGTATCCCTCAACCTCAGAGGGATCCCTCACACCCCTTCAAAGGTAAGTATCTTATTACCTTTTTCATTTTTAGTTTTTCTTATCCAATTTTGTTTGCATTAAATACTAACCACATTTCTACTCTTATTTTCCTTGTTTAGGAAAAACTTGTTGAAGACTCAAGGCAGAAGGCCTCACAAGACAAAGCATTGGAATTACAAGGTTTGTTAAGAAACAAGAGGTATGCTTTGAACTACAAGTTTTTTCTCTCTTCATGATATTCATTCTTGATAAGCTATTACTAACATCTTTGTGTCTAGCTTTCCTGAATCTTAACGATTCTTGATTGGGTGATTCATCATTAGATAAACCTACTCTCCTCATATCTTTGATTACTCTTGTGGAATCCTAGAAAGGTTCATTGTGAAAACCTTAAGGGTGTGTTGATGATAATGAGTGAAACCCTAGCCTACTTAGGGTTATTGTTGAAGTCAAAAGAAAATGTCTGATGCTTTGATAATGTCATGTTTGGGATTTTGGTATGGTTATGAAAACCCTAACTTGTTAGGGTTGAATGGTAATGTCTAAAATCCCGAACCTTTGAAGTATTGGTAATTTAGGGTTTGCTATATTTTGTATTGAAACCTAGATTATTAGGGTTTGGTAGGTTGTATAAGCAAGACCCTTATAATGTCCTAGAAACGAAATCCTTGGCATGTGTGTTTTTGTTCGATCAAACCCTAGTTTGATCAAGTTTGTGATATGTCTAGCTTTGATATATTGATGTTTGTGTCAATGGGTTTGACTAACACATGTTATGATATGCTAGTGCATGATGATGGAATCCTAGATGTATGAGTTGACCTAATTGTTGATGGTTATTAGTCCTAGGGTTTGGAACTAAGCCCTAGTCGAAGTTTGATTCTCTAGGATGTTTGTAGTTGTGAATTCTAGGGTTTTGTAACTAAACCTTAGTAGAAGTTAAAATCTTTGATTATATGATGACAATGCGATATTCTAGGATTTATGAAAAGTTGATAAAATCTGAAATTGTATTGTGGTTGTTGAAATCTAGGGTTTACAACAATCCCTAGTGGAAGCTAGTCATGTTGTTACTTTGAATTGAGCTGTGATTAGAATTGATTGTTAAAAGCTCATGTATGAAATCTAGGATTTCGCACTAAATCCTAGTAGGAAGTCTAGCATATGAATTCTGAAGTTGTTAGATACCTTGTAGATCTATATTTGTTTGGATTGCTTCTAGGGTTTACAATATGATGTAGTAGGGTATGTCATACCTCTGGAAGAAAAATTGAAACCCTAGATGTAATGAAGGTTGTTATAAAATGCTCAAAGTCTTGATGGTATAGTCTAGGGTTTATGACAAAAACCCTAGCAAGAAGTTGAAGAGTACGTGTCTCTTGTTTGTAACTAAGTTTGAGTATTTTGATATCTAAAGTTGAATGCTTGCGTGATTTTGATATTGTTAACTTCATGCTTCTATAGATTTGGTTATACTTGCTATCTAAGTTGTGCAGGTGCATAATCTTCAAGATGGTGAAGATGTTTGTAAAGTAAGCATGATGTGAATAATGATGGTCATGATAACTTTGATAAAAAGGATGGAAGCCATGAAAGATTCTTTGATGTCATAGAAAAGAAGTAGAGCCCCCTAAGTTAAGAGAGAGATTGAATGAAGGAAATCTCCCTAAGTTAAGAGGGAGCTTGGATGAAAGGAATCTCCCTAGTTGAAAGGGAGGTCATATCATAGTCATGATGGACATCTTGAAATTGGAGAATGTGTTTTGAAGGGCTGCTGAGTTAAGAAGAGTCAGATCTATTTGTAGAATATGTTGCTGCATGAAAAGTATGAAAGGAAGCTGTATGGCTGAGGAATCTTCTGTCAAGATTCATTTGGAAAGCTCTAAGTCCTATTGTGAAAAGTTGAGAAGCAACATCAAGATGTCTGAAAGGACCCAAAGGTTTGTGCTTATGTACATTTGAAAATTTGTTATTGATTGGGTTTGTGTTCGTACAAGTAAATCTCTCAGAGGTTTGATAGCATGTTTTACATGCTTCTTGTTATCGATTAGTTTGATCGGGAGAGATTTGTTGTTACCAATTTGTTTGATTGAGGAGGATTTGTTACCAATTGGAATAATCGGGAGTGTTGAGGCTTTGTGTGTAAGACACATTGCTTGGGAGGACATCTGGCTGATACTTTGTGTTGATGTCTAGTTCCCAAAGTAGGGAGGGTGGTGTTGGTCATGGAACTTTGACCTCAGATACACACCTAGATCCTTGGGTTGATGGTTTGTAAGTTAGCCTGACGGTACCTAAAGAGGCTAATAGATTTAGTCCATCTTAGTCCCACCTAGATAGATTTCCTTGGTCGGGAATCTAGTCCATGGCATTGCAGTGCCTAAACTGTTGGAGGACCTTGGATAGATTGCCCTAGTCAAGAATCTAGTCCATGGCATTGCGATGCCTAAATTCTTCATGGTTCATGTGTTCTGAGATCTTCCTTATACTTGTTAATACCTCCCTAGTTAAGAGGGATTGTTGAAATATGTAACTAGGTTCGGTCTTCATAAATGTATTTGAGTCACAATGAAATGTACTTGTCAAAAGAATGAAGAAAAATATTATTATTATGACTTATTAAAGCATGGGTTTCATGCTTGGGTCATCATATTTTAGGTCAAAGTTCTCATTTAGGACTTCTAGGATTTATTCCAAGTCATTAGAGTCTTTTTACATTAAAAGAGACCCTTCTTGGGCTTTCGAATCATGCAAAAGAATTATTTTTGAGTCAAAAATGAATTTAGTCTCCTCCACACCAAGTCGGCCTCAAGAAGGGTAATTCAACCTCATTGGAAGGCTATATATACGAGGCAGTTCAAACTCATTTGGAGCAATTCACTCTCACACATAGTTTGATATCTGAAGCTGGAAGCTGGGAAGTGCGAAGTTGGAAAAGGGCTAGAAGAAGAGCTAGAAAGGAGTGTGAGTTTTTGGAGGAAGATAGAAAACACCAAGATCGAAATTTTGGGCCAACTCTCAATCACTTCTGAGGTGTATCAAGGGAGATCGAAGTTTTCCTAGTCTAGTCAAAGTTGCTGATGCTGTTGCTACTGGGTCGAAGCTGCTACTGCATGTTGATGCTTCTAGGTCGAAGTTGCTTTTGAATGGTTATCATCTACAAGAAGGATTGAGGGCTGACTTGGTGTGGAGGAAGTCTTTGTCTAGGTCAAAGAGTCTTGGATTATCTCGAGAAGATATTGAAGGAAGAATTGTTGACTAGGTTTTCCCCTAGATAGGGGTTTTGCCCTAGCTGTCCGTCTACATCTTCTTTCCTTGTGTTATTGTTTTTTTAATTGCTTATGAAAAAAAGATAAAATAAAAACATAAAGATTAAAGAATCACAAGTAATTATCTATATAAGAAAATATTTCTGCCTTTCTGATTTTCTAACACTCCAAAGGTACAAATTGTTTGGAAAACAGAAGGAAATCTAAGTAATACACAATGCTACAGCAAAGCAGTGGACCTATTTAGGCCACAAAAGGAAAGCATAATCCTACAGGGAAGCAAAAGACCTGCTTAGTGCATAGTGAGTGTAATGGGAAAATGAAGCACTGGTGCAGTTACTGGCTACCTCTCAAAGTGCACAACATAATGGAAGCAACAATTATTAGTTTTTCTTACCCTAGCAAACCAAAAATTAGTTCTGAGCATATTTACATTTACTGAATAAAAGCAATAGCTCGGATATTAATCAAATAAATTCAGTGGAAAGAAAACAATACTGATCTCAATCATAAAAATGACACAACAAATTTTGCCCAATCTGAGTTCTTCATTAAGTTCTAAACTTATTTGGGCTCCCTTCCTTGGAAAATGGCCCACTTGAGGAATTACATACAACATTGGATCTGATCTAGCTGAACAAGCCCTCCTTGGCTGGTCTGGATCTCCTTGCTGCCCCTTCCTCAGACCCAAAACACTTACTGAGAAGTCTCTCTCAATCTTGTGATGTTGTATGGTATATTCTCCTTCTCCTTAGCCTTGGCTTTATAACTTTACATTGAGCTAAATCCCTCCCTAACCCCTAATCTCCAAAATGATTATCGGTCGAGATTAGATCTCACTTCACTTGAGATCAAGGGATAAGATTAAAACCTAATCACTAAAGTATTTTACTTTACTTTTCCTAAGTTTACTTTAACTCAATATGCCAAAACAATACTTATGTGCTTTTCTTAAGGTAGACTTAGGTTAAGTTACAAAAGCAACTTGCTCACACTATAACAAGTATTTAAGGAGGCCTTGCGTGACTTCTGCATGCCTAGACACTTAGACATGTGCAAAAGTATTTTCCTAAACTACAAACTGTGAAATTTTTAATCTATTGTAGAAACTGGAAATTATTCTTCTAATTGATTAAAAATTAAGTGCAGTTTATTTGCTACAACAAATAAAGAAAAAAATCACAATTTCAATTTTCACCATAAAAATGTTGTGGAAAATAAAATGCTGGAAACTGAGAAAATGCTAGCACACATACAATAAAATTGACAGTTATTTTTGGACAAATGCCCCCAGAAAAACCCAATGCGGGAAAACCGATGCAACAAATGAGGGTTTTATTATTATACAACAATGAATGATCTGAGTACAATCTATGGATGCCCAACTGACCATCCAATCAACAAATATTTGGAAAAAATATTAGAGAGAAAATTCTCTCTCCACAAGCAATCCCGACACTGCTATGCTCAGAAAAACAACCGTCCAAACCTTTGCGCAAGCCCTCTGCGTAGTCACTACGCTGCCCCTCGCACGTGTGGCTCTGTTCAACCTGTGATCAAGCTATCCTGCCTGTCTTTGTTGCTAGAAGTGACTCTCTAGCCCTCTGGAAAATTATCCTGCCCTTTGGAAGCTGAATCGACGTCCCTCTCAGCTGAATCAAACTGCTCATTGAAGCAATTGCGTAGTCCCTACGTAGCTTCATTATGGAATAGCTTTGCCCCTTGCTGCTGCCTCTCCGGAGCTGGAAAACTTCCTCTGGACTCACTGCCTCTGCCACCTCTCAGCCTTTGCGCCCCTTTTGGCTCGAACTTCTCTCCCTACTGAATCACTGCAACTGGGTAGCTCGATTTGCCAAGAAAACTCGCTCACCAAGTGTATCTATATACAACCCCATCGACCTCTTATAATCTTTCGTCGGTGAACCAACGACCATGATTAGATCCTCATCAACGACTAAGATCATCTCTGAGTCGATCCATGTGAGTTTGTAGAGAAATCTCACCTTTCTCAATTAATTCCTGTTAATTAATCACTTTTCGTAAGTTAAATTTAGGAAATATATAATTATTGATTAATTAACTTAATTGAGCCATCTCTAGGTGTTTTCTCCTGAAACTTTTTTAGGGTTCTGGAGCTCTTGTGTTTCTTAGCCTCTTTGACCAAAGTCGAGACTAGAACACTTGTCTGATGCTACAAAAGCTAACACAAACATCAACACTTCCTCTTAGCGAGGGAGGTAATTCTTCCATTTGAAACTGACTTTGATCCTGGGACTGCATCTACTGACTTGGATTCTCCCTCTGAAGTGGAAGCCTTTCCTGCCTATTGGTTTGGAAACATCGTTGAAATTCTATTGTCCTTGGCATAGTTCCTAGAAGCCTCTTGCTCCTGAACATCCTATGAGGTCATCTCGTACCAAGACACCTTCTTAATAGATTTGGAGGAAGCTGTTGATTGCTCCTCCCTTCTTGAACCTGAAGGTTGACTCTCTCTAAGATGCTCAACCTTCGGAGCTATCTACCCTGTGTTCTCTGTCAATGCTCTGCTTCGTGCCATTACTCAAATAGGCTAGCCCTTTAGCCTGCACATGTTGCTCTCTCTAACTCTTATGACGTGTCTCTCATTAGAGTTAGATCCCATGGGTTTGATCAATACCTCCCCATAATTGGAAAGAAACACAAAACCCCTTATTCTCCATCATGGAGATTGAGAGCAAACTCTACCTGGATTCTTGCACCCATAGCATGCCCTTCGCTTCCGTCCTACCCCCTAACTCAATGTGGAATATCATTGTTCCAACCCTTTTAAATGCATGTTTTCCATCATCACCAAACTCTACATGTAGTTCTGAGTCCCACTCAATTAGGTTGTCGATTTGATCCCATGCTCCTATCATATGCCTTGTGGCTCCACTATCTAGTAGCTACACACTCACTGTAATGTGCACGAGGTAAGGTAGGAAACAAGTATGAATTTTGTCTCGAACTTCCAAGCAAACTCCTAAATTTCTGCCGATGCAACCAGAATTGGCCGTGTGCCCTTGCCCCCTTTCTTCCTCTCTGGACATTGTGAAGTATAGTATCCCGTCCTATGACAAGCGAAACACTTGAGCTTAGTCAAGTCCTTCTTTGGCTAGGAGGCTGACTCCTCACATTTACTCGAACTCTTTTCTTTTTCCTTTGCTATTAGAGACAATTTATCGTCATCTTCCTCCTTGTTGATTTTTCCCTTTGACTATAACTTGATTTTGTCTTGTATGTAGTCATTCCTAGACCTATCAAATCTATGTAGTTTATCTTGAGCATAGACTCCTCTGATGAATAGAGCCCATGCCTCTAAGAACCCGTTCAACACCACATTTACTAGTTCTGAGTCTTCTACCTTTTCTCCCACTACTATAAGCTGATCAGGAATCTATGCGATTTTCATCAGATAACTCATCACTGAGTCATATTTGGTCATTTGCGTAGTCCAGAGCATATCTTTCAATATCATCTTCCTGTTTATTGCCTTGCTTTGGCATAATACTACTAAGGCTCCAAACATCTCCTTGGCTGTCTTCTTCTCATTTAAGCGGGGGATCAAATCATCCTTCATGGCATCCAAGAGTACCCTTTGCACCTTTATCTCATTATTTGCTAGGATGACCTTCTTCTGAGGATCTGATGTCTTCAAAATCTTGGTCTCAACAATCTCCCAAAGTTTTGTTCCTTGAGAACCTGAGTATCTTAGCCTTCCAAGTTAAGAAGTTTGACACTTCGTCTAACCTGTCTTGTACCGAAGACCCACTGTAGCTATTTTTCCAAATCTTGCCAAATTATTATTTTTTATGATAGTTGCGAATCTACAATCATTACCATGGTTTCTTTGTCAGCCTGATTGTTGGTCCCATAGTGACCTTGGTGACACTTTTAGGTGACCACCTACAACCTCTTCTACTCTCGGCAGTGACGACCCTATTATGGAGTCTTTTTCATGAACAACAAATCATGGCTATGCTCGCAGAACTACCTAACTCTATGTGACTAGTACTGTCCTTGATAGTTGTCACCTATTCCCTAGTCACGACTATTAACTTTCTATATGTCTACTCGTATCCTTTGCAGCTATGCCTCCTATAGTTTGTTGGCATCTATAGGCAACGACGACTGTTCGATGGCTGGTGTAGTTCCCCATGACCTTGTTGCTCGGACAACTTTGCACAACCTCACATCCCATGGCCTTGTCTAGTCTCCTCTTGAACCTTGTGCTGTTGGCTATGTGAAAATTTTATCTATTGCAACTATTGGATATTATTCTTCTAACTCAAAAATTAATTCTGCAATTTATTTGCTTACGACAAATAACGAATAAAATCACAATTGCAATTTTCACCATAAAAGTACCGCAGAAAATAAAATGTTGGAAACAAAGCAATTCTAGCACACACGCAATAAAATTGACACAATTGTTTTTGGACAATTGTCCTCGGAAAAACTGAACTTGGGAGAAAAGATGAGGGTTTTATTATTAATGTTCAACAACAATTATGAGTACAATAATTTAGATGCTTAGTTGGCAATATAATATGAAGAAAACACTGGCAAAAATATTGTGAGAATTTTTCTCACCCCACAGCTATTTTTCTGCCTTTGAAATAGCTTCACTGACCTCTGTGCTAAAATGACTGCGTTAGCCTCTGCGTAGTCCCTATGCTGGCCCTTTGAAGATTTCGGCCTTCCTTCCTTTGACTCTTCTGGGAATTGAAAATTCCGTCCCAGAATGCTGCTGCTTTCCTCTTCCTCCGGCTACTCACCTTGTCGATCTACCTTCTCTGGTGAGCTGCTGCTACTGAGAAAATCGAACTGCCTGGACAACTGAGTATCGGCACTGGATGATCTCCACCATCACATCGAATTTCTTTTATAATCCACTATTGGAGCACCAACGACCAAGATTAAAACTTAATCAATGGCTAGGATCATTTCTAGGTTGATCCATGTGAGTTTCTAGATGATTCTCGCCTTATCTCAATTAATACTGATTAATTAACCATATTCCCTAAGTTTAGACTTGGGAAATATTTAAAAATTGGTTAATAATCTAATTGAGACGCTTCTAGGCGGAATTTCCAGAAACGATTTCTGGTTTTTGAGATCTCATATATTCTAGCCTCTCCACAAAATTTTGTGGCTAGAACACATCCGATGCTGCAAAGACTAACACTCCCTCTTAGCGAGGAATGTGTTCTAGTGTTGCTGCCCCTTATAGCAACACCTTGTCTCTATATCATCTCCTGTCATGTTGCTGATGTTTGGATGCTGCTGCCCACCAACTACTGCGCAACTATGATATTCGTTGCATTTGTGCTGCTACTGACCCTGCCATATTGTTCCCAACATTGCATCCTCACTGCAACTCCCTCTCATCTGTTGCTGCTGCAACTGTAACATCTACAACATCCAAAATAGCCTATCTCTGTTACTGAGTCGGGTTCTCCACCATAGCCATCTTTTCTCTAAAATAGACGAACTTAGCTCTCCCTAGAGCTTTCGCAAGTACATCGCCAACCTGCTCTTCTGTGGGAACATACTGTAGCTGGACTGCTCCTCGCTGTACACAATCTTTGATGTAATGACACCGAATATCGATGTGCTTCAACCTGTCATGAAACACTGGATTCTCAGAGAGCTTTATGCAACTCTAATTATCACAATAGACACTGGTCATCTCCATCCTCTGCCTGAACAAGCTCACTAGTAGCTTGTGAAGCCATATAGCTTCGCACGTAGCTATTCTGGCTGCCATATATTCTGCTTTTGTAGAGCTCAGTGCTACTGACTTTTGCTTCTTGCTACACCAAGAAACCATCTCTGATCCAACACTGAAGCAGTACTCGAAGGTATTTTCCTGTCCACTAAACTGCCTGCCCAATCTGCATCTGTGTACCCACAAAGTCTGGCATCATCCTCTCGAGTATATTTCAACTCATACTCAACTGTGCCACGAATGTACCTCAGAATATACCTCGGTGCTGCCCAATGTACCCTTTTCAGTTCCACCATGAATTGACTAAGGATATTGACTGTGAGGCAAATGTTTGGACCAGTGTTGACCAGATACATGAGAGACCCAATGAGTTGTCTATACAAGGTGGGGCCAACATCCTTGTCATCTGATGCATCTATCTTCTTCCAATTGGTAATCATGGGTGTAGACATGGGTCTTCAATCCTGCCTTTTGAACCTCTTTAGAATATCTGTAGTGTATCTTCCTTGCCCAAGGAAAATTTCCCCATCCTTCTTCCACATCTCCAATCCTAGGAAATAGTGCATCAACCCCAAATCCTTCATGTCAAATTCTGTTGCCAGGTTTCTCTTGCAATCCTCTATGAGTCAAGGGTAAATCATCCACATACAAAACTAGAATGAGAGGCTCATCCTCCACCATCAATTAGTAAAGTTTGGGATCTGCGTCATTGTTGACAAACCCCATTTGTTGCAAGTAGGTGTCAACTCTACCATACCATGCCCTAGGAGCCTGCTTGAGCCCATATAGAGCCTTCTTCAATTTGCACACATGTGTGCACCTCTCCTGAGTCTCAAAGCCCTCTGGTTGTTTTATGTACACTTCCTCCTCTATCACTCTGTTTAAGAAGGTTGTTTTGATGTCCATCTTGTGAATCTGCCATCCCATCTGAGCTACTAGAGATATCACTGACCGGATAGAAGTGTATCTGGAAACTAGGGCAAAGGTTTCCTCATTATCTATCCCTTCCTTTTGCGATACCCCCTTGCCACGAACTGAGTCTTGTACTTTTCCACATTGCCGTCTGCCGCAACTTGATCTTATAGATCCACCTCGAACCTACAACTGATCTGTCTTTTGGCCTGGCCACTATCTCCTAAACATCATTCGTCATGATAGAGTTATATTCTTCTACCATGGCATCTATCCACACCTGATGCTGTGCGGCCTCCTGAAAACTCGAAGGTTTTGCAACCTGAGTTACTAATGCTTGGTACCTGTCAGGTTGTCTTCGTTGTCTCTTGCTCATCCTAGGAGTTCCAATAAGCTCCTCTACATCTCTTACTGTCTGACAAACCTCTCTGCTGGCTCGACCACTAGTCGTGGGAGGTTCTGCCAGCTCCTCATCCTATCTCTGCTCTTCCATCTGCTGAGAACTCCCCGAATTTCCTGCACCTGAGGAAATACTGGTACTAGTCACAGTACTTGATCCTTGTGACTGTCCTCCTTCCTGTTCCATTGGCTGTCCCTGTGGCTGCCCCTGCTGCTAGACAAAAGGAACTTCTGTTGAATGATTCTGATCACCCGTAGGGGTCTCACGAGACCTCATGAAAGCTCGGTCCTCCATGAACTTCACGTTTCGCCTTACTACTATCTTGTTATTGCTAGGAATGTAGATTTTGAATGCCTCTGAGGTTTCATTGTACCCAACGAAGAACCCCTTCTCTACAGTCTGATCCAGTTTTATCCTTTTATCGTCTGGAACGTGACAATAAGCAATGTTGCCAAAATTTTTGAGGTGGCTAACTTCTGGCTTCTTCTCTGTGACGACACCTTTTGGCGTTTTCTTCCCAAATTCTCTATGAGGAGTCCTGTTATGAATATACACTGTTGTGTTAGATGCTTCTGCCCACAAAAATCTGGGTAGATCTTGATCATATAACATAGCCTTTGCGACTCCAATACTGGTTTTTTTTTTTCGCTGTGGCTACACCATTCTGTTGTGGATTATATGGAGCTATCCATTCTCTCTTGATGCCTTCCTTCACACAAAAATATGTGAAGTCTTTATCAATGTATTCTCCACCATTATCTGAGCGAAGCACCTTGATCTTCTTCCCTGTCGCATTCTCCATGAGAGCTTTAAACTCTTTAAAACGATCAAAGACCTCATCCTTGGTCTTCAAGAAGTAGATCTAGGTTTTCCTGGTATGATCATCAATAAATGTGATGAAATATTCGACACTGCTGAGAGCTCCAGTGGGCATCGGGCCACAAATATCTGAGTGTATAAGTCCTAACAGTTCATCAGCTTTGTTGTCACTCCTTGGAAATGCTGCCTTAGCATACTTCCAATGTACACACCCTCTGCACACATCATCGTGTTTGGTTCCAAGTTTGGGAACCCCTGTTACGGTTTCTTTGAGCATCCTGAGTGCTCCATGATGTAGATGTCCCATTCTCCTGTGCCATAATTCATTAAGCTCCTTCCCATTGCTACTATTACTTCCTATCAGTACCATTGGAGAATCGATTTGTAACCAGTACAAATTGTTACTCCTAACTCCAATCTGTCTTACTTTTTTCCATCTCGGGTATTTGGCATACACTTTCTTCCCTACGAAGTGAACATCATACCCCTTATCCTGTAACTAAGACACTGAAATCAGGTTCATACCCAATCCTAACACATGCAATACATCTGAAGCACTGGTGCTTGCTCCTGACCCCCCATGAAAATCTATGCTACCTCTCCCTACGGGAGTACATTTTGTTTTGTTTCCCATAGTAATATGGAAATCCATCTGCTCCTCTTTATAGTTAGAGAAATATTCTCTAACCCCTATCATGTGAGCTAAAGCTCCACTGTCTATATACCAGACTCCCTGTGAAGATGTTCCTGCTAAGCAAGCAAATTTATCTTCAGATCTGGAAGACAAATCTGAAGTCTCTTGAATGTTACTTCTATCCATGGCTATACCGGAACAATTTTAGTGTGTTATTTCTCTTTTTCTCCCAATGTGGATTCTGCTCTGTAGTCTGTAGCAAAAACTCTCTGCGACCAACCGGGATTCTACTCAGCGAAAATCTGAGCTGCAACTACTTGCTTTGACTGCTGGAATCACTAATATAGGTAATTTGATTTTCCTGCCTCATTTCAACTGAAAAATCGAACTACTGCCCTAGTAACTTGAATTTCCTGTTCTGGGCTCTCAGCAGTCTCTTCTGGGAATTTTGGTCTACTGCTCCCTTTGAACAACGAAATTCCTTTCTGCTTCTGAGCTTCCCAACTGATCAATTAAGCTCCAATACCATGTGAAAATTTTATCTTTTGCAACTACTGGATATTATTCTTCTAACTCAAAAATCAATTATGCAGTTTATTTGCTTACGACAAATAACGAATAAAATCACAGCTGTAATTTTCACCATAAAAATACTGCAGAAAATCAAATACTGGAAACAAAGAAATTCTAGCACACACACAATAAAATTGACACAATTATTTTTGGACAATTGTCCCTGGAAAAAAGCCAACTTGGGAAAACTGGTGCAGCAGATGAGGGTTTTATTATTAATGTTCAACAACAATTCTGAGTACAATAATTTAGATGCCCAGCTAGCAGTCTAATCTGAAGAAAACACTGGCAAAAATATTGTGAGATTTTTCCTCACCCCACAGCTATTTTTCTGCCTCCAAAATAGCTTCACTGACCTCTGCGCTGAAATGCCTTTGTCAACCCTTTGCAGTCCCTATGCTAGCCCTCTATAGATTTTGGGCTTCCTTCCTTTGACTCTTCTAGGAACTAAAAAATTCCTCTCGGAATGCTGCCACTTTCCTCTTTCTCCTTCTACTCACCCTGTGGCTCTATCTTCTCTGTTGAGTTGCTGCTACTGAGAAAATTGAATTGCCTGGGCAACTAAGTATTTGCATTGGATGATCTCCACCATCACATCAACTTTCTTTTGTAATCCACTGTTGGAGCACCAACGACCAAGATACTTAATCAATGGCTAGGATCATTTCTGGGTCGATCCGTGTGAGTTTCTAGATGATTCTCGCCTTATCTCAATTAATACTGATTAATTAACCATATTCCCTAAGTTTAGACTTAAGAAATATTTAAAAATTGGTTAATAATCTAATTGGGACACTCTAGGCGGAATTTCCAGAAACGATTTCTGGGTTTTGGAGATCTCATGTATTCTAGTCTCTCCACAAAATTTTGTGTTTAGAACACTTATGATGCTACAAAAACTAATAGGATACTCGTACTCTATCCCCCCACAATAGCCTTTGCTGCTTTGTAGTCGATTCGGCGGTTGCGTATGGTTCTAGTGGTTGCTCCCCAACATCATTCCTTGACTTCGCAGCTCTGCTGAACCCTCCGCACCCTCTTGGCCTAACAATGGCTTGTATGCTCGGTGCGGTTGTCTTGTCGCTGTTTTCCACTCACTATTCACCATTGTATTTACCTGCCACTTGTCAGCTTTCTAATACCCAACTACTAATATAATAAAAATTCTGCAAAGAAGAAACTGCAAACTGAACTCCAAACACTTTTACTAAATATGCTGAGTATTTTAACAATTAAAGCAGTGGAAAAATAAATTCATGAAGACATAAGCACACAATAAACAATACACCAAAAATTAGCCATGAAACCCCAACTGGGGAAAACTAGCCAACTCGCGTGTTTTTATATTATTCCTCTCAACAAAAAATCTCAGAATTTGATTACAAATATTGGGAAAAATTCCCCTTCAATTCACTGACCCTTAACACATTGTTATGCATCTTTCTAACCAAGATTTGGCACAGAATGGAGGAACTTGGCATTCCTAAACATTTGAGAGTAGCTGTGCATAGGCTGTATGAAGAGGTGAGAGTCAAAATTAGAACTTCAGCAGGCATTTCTGAAAGTTTTAGAAGCGATATCGGGGTCAAGCAAGGTTGCCCACTATCTCCTACCCTGTTTGGTTTATATATCGACAAACTTGAGGAATGGTTAAATTCACAAGGGGGTGATAGTATCTATTTGGGCAAGTTTGTTATAAGGCTTCTTTTGTATGCAAATGACCTTATTCTGATTGCTAAATTAGCTCTTGGTTTGCAAGAGCACTTACTATCCCTTGATCATTTTTGTACAACTGTGGGGATGCAAGTTAATATCAAGAAAACGAAAGTAGTGGCCTTCTCTAAGAAAAGAAAACATAACTAGCATAAGTTTTACTTTGAAGGCAACATTCTAGAAGAAGTTGCGGACTACAAATACCTCGGAATTGACTTCAACAAAAATCTAAGCTGGAATGGTTGTAGAAAGAAAAGAACTTTAGGGGGTTGGAAAGCATTCTATGCTTTTCAAAATAGGTGTAGAAAGGCAGAGTTATGGGACTGGAACACCACTCAAACTCTTTTTGGGCTTCTAGTGATTCCGATAATTCTCTATGGTTGTGAACTATGGGCTAGCAGTACATCCGACATGCAGTGGAGACAAATTGAGAAAATTTAGAAGCGTTTGATTACAAACAAATTTAAGATTAAAAGTGCAGTTCCTTACGATATCTTGCTTAGTGAAACAGGGATCGCTCCTATTGAAGCAATTTCTATGGTGCGAGTCATAAGGTATTTAAAAAAAATTAGCAAATGGTAGAGGGTAGATGGCCTAAGGTTGTCTTTAATGATAGATTGTGCAAGAGCAAAAAAACTTGGATGCAACAAAATAACAAATGGTTTAGTAAATGGGGTATTTGCTTGAATGCGTGTCCCATAAACAACAAAGAGATAAAAGCTTTTGTTATGGAAAAGTTCTACAAACATATTTGGGATAAGGAGCTAGGAAGAAAGAAAAATTACTATATTGAAGTGTTTAATCCCACTCATAGTCATCAACCAATGGCATACATAGAGGCCAATATCTTTTGGAGAGCCAAAATTCTTATTGCTCAGTTAAGGACTAACTCTCATCAACTACGTTGTGAAACAGGGCGCTGGAAAAGGCCAAAGGAAATATGGGAGGAAAGAGTATGCATTTTTTGTTCTTCCAGAAAAGTGGAAACAGAAAAACATTTCATTTTAGAATGTGAGGCTTTCAAAGACAACAAGGAAAGTTATGCAGATATGCTGGCAGCTAGCTCTTGGGATAATCTATTTAGCAAGGGGTTTGTCGAGAAGCTGGGAGTGTTTATTTTGAAGCTTCACAAAAAAAGGGTTGAATACATCAAGTAGATGAAGAAACATTCTGTCCCATAGGCTATCTTTAGCCTTGTGGACGTTAAAAATAAATTCTTTCTTTCTTTCTTTCTCGACCTCTGCATACATAGTTGTATGGACTCGTACGGGCTATTCATCCCCCCTGCACAGGCTAATTCATTCATGGAAAGAATCCACCTTGGCTGAAGAAATCATTGAGGCTATTCGACCTCTGTCTTTGTCCTAATGTGTTGAATTGGAAACTCTTCTTCACTAAGCTAAAACACAAAAGTCTCTAGTGCATAATAATATGCTAAGTCTGCACCCTTCCTCTCTTTATAAGGTCGACTTGGCCTTCCATCTTCCATGAATGACTGAGATTAAAACTCGATGGATGGCTGATATCGATTCTATTTTTGACTATAAGAAAATTGGAATTTTCCTAAATCAAAATTAAGAGAAAGTAAAACTATGCCTTAGCTTCACTTGGGGGTCCCTATGCCAAATTAGTGCTCTTCTAAATTTAACAGAACCCTTCCATCTCTAACTTCAATTAACACTCCCTCTAAGAGAGGAAGGTGTTCTATCTACCACCAGTTTATCTCTGAATTTGACAAATATGCCTCTTGCCAATGCCTTGGTAAATATATCTACTGTCTGCTCTGTAGGTACATACTAAAGTCTGACTTTACCCTGCTAAACACAATATTTGATATGGTGGTACCTGATCTCGTCGTGCTTGGAGTGATCACTAAACACTGGAATTTCAGAGAGCTTGATGCAACTCTGGTTATCATAGTTTTTGACCTTGGGCTCCAACCGCTGATTGAACAAGAGCTTGATGCAGCTCTGAAAATCACAGTTTTTGACCTTGGTCTCCAACCTCTGGCTAAACAAGCCGACAAGTAGCTTCCTCAACCAAATAGCCTCGCAAGTTGCCTAGCTGGAAGCCATGTACTCGGCCTCAGTTGAGCTCAGTGCCATTGATCTCTGCTTCTCACTAAACTAGGATACAACTGCTCACCCAACATATAAAGCACAACCTGAAGTGCTCTTCCTGTCCGTTGAACCCCCTATCTAATCTACATCTGCGAACCCCTGAAGATTCACTCCATCAATCTACTTGTACAACAACCCATAATCTGTTGTGCCCCTGAGATACCTCAACACGTGCTTGGCAGCAACCCAATGCACTATGGTTGACTTAACCATAAACTAGCTCAACTAGTTGAATGCGAAAAAAATGTGTGGTCGTCTGTTCACTAGATACATCAACGACCCTGTGAACTGCCTATAGAGAGTAGCGTCTACTTGCTCACCTTTGGTATCATCCACCTTCCTCTAGTTTGCGACTAGAGGCGTGGTCATGGGCCTGCAATCCTACATGTGGAACCTCTTTAGGATCTCCTGCGTGTACTTGCTTTATCACAAGAATATATCCCTATTTCCCTATCAAACATCCAGTCCAAGGAGAGTGCATCAGCTCTATATCCTTCATCTCAAACTCTTTTGTAAGATTTGTCTTGCAGTCACATATGAGCTTCTCATTCACTGTCAATATCAAATCATCAACATATAACACAAGAATGAGAGGCTGGCCCTCAACCACAATATAGCATAGGTTAGGGTTAGCTTCACGCTTGGTGAAGGCCAACCTAAGAAGGTAGTTGTCTATCTAGGCATAACATGCCCTCGGTGCCTGCTTGAGCCCATAAAGAGCTCTGTTTAGCTTGCACACATGAATGTCTCTGCTGAAACTCTCAAACCCCTTAGGCTGCTCAACATCTGTCTCTTCCTCAACAACTTCGTTAAGGAAGGCGATCTTCACATCCATTTAGTGGCTCTTCCACCTCATCTGCATTGGAATCGCCAAAATAGTCCTAATGGATGAATATCGGGCCACAGGTGTGAACATCTCATCGTAGTCTATCACTTCAACTTGAGAGAACCCTTTGGCCACGAATCTAGCTTTACACTTCTCCACAGTCCCATCAATTGCATGCTAATCTTGTGCACCGAACATGAACCGACCATTGACTTGCCAATTGGTCTTGGTATGATCTCCCAAACATCATTCTACATGATGGAGGAATATTCCTCCACCATGGCATCTTGCCATACCTGTTGAGAGGTTGCCTCCTAATAACAAGAAGGTTCTGAGTCCATCACCTTAGTCATAAGTGCCGTGTACACGATATATCTCTATGGTTGTTTACTTCATCTGAATGTGGAGCCGAGGGCTCCAACTCTCTCTTGAGCCTCCCTAATCAAATGATTTTCCCACCAGGCTCGTCTTCACCCTGCATTGGGAGTCACTGGCTGAGTGGGCCCCGCTAACTCTACTCCCTCCTCCTGCTTCTGTGCTTTCTCCTCAACTGTGTGTTGGTTAGCCTGCCCAACAACTAATTGCGATGAAGACTGAGAAACTGGTTGAGCCTCCTGCTTGGGAGCCTGCTCTTCCTATGCTGCACCCTACTCATGCTCCAAGGACTTCTTGAGATCTCTTTCATCCTCGAACTTCACATCATGTTTGATCACTGTCTTCCTGAGTGTTTTTTAATTTTAGGTATGTTCTATGCTTAGAGCAATTTATTTCAATTTTCACAGTTAGCTCAATATCCTTTCCACATTAGCAATCACATAAGCATTAAAGTAAACTGCAGATAGAACATAAACATAAATTGCAGAAGACAAGCCAAGGCAAGAGGACACAAGATGTGGCGCTAGCTAGGGACAAACCCCAATGTGGGGAAACCTTTGATCAGTTCTTCTTATATGTTCTTCAATAGTTCAATAGAGAGAGAGAGAGTACGTTTACAACAGAAGTCAACTCTTTGACTTATCTAGATAAGAGAATAGATCATCTCTAAGAAGATGATACATGAGATCAGTTGAAGACATGCTGCTTCAACTGATTCTTCAAGGTGAGTCCTTCACCTATCATTGTGTTGCATTTTGTCATCATGCTACACCTCACCGCGCTGCACCATGCTGCACCCATCATCACTATGCTGCATCTCATCACGCTTCATTAATCATGACTATACCCATCACTGTACTGCATTATGTACCATTGTTGCACCATGTTGCCATACTGACCTATGTGTTGGCTGCATCTTGCTTACTTGTTGTTCCTAGCATGCTTGTTGTCCTTAGCATGCTTGCTGTTGCATACTAGCTATCCCTTGCATGCTAGCTTGTAACATTGCATGCTTGGTGTATTTGCTGCTAAGTACCATACAACTGTCCCAATTTTAGTTAGTTGTCCCTTGCATGCTGCTCTCCTTTAGATACAGATGCTCTGGCTGTTTTGACAGTTCTCGGTAGTTCTAACAGTTCCGGCTGTTCCCGGCAGTTCGGGCAGTCCCGACAAATCCAACTGTTCCCGGTAGTTTTGGCAATTCCGACAATTCTGGTTGTTCCGGCTTCTACCCTCTACGTCAGCTTTCTCGCCTTTTCCGGCAGTTCCCGACAGTTCCGACAGTTCCAGCAATTCCGGCTGTTCCCGACAGTTCTGGCAGTTTTGGCTATTCCTGGCAGTTCCGACTATTCCCGGCAGTTCCGGTAGTTCCGACTTTTCCCGACAGTTCTGGCAGTTTCGGCTATTCCCAGTAGTTCCCGGCAGTTCCAGTAGTTCCGGCAATTCCGGCTATTCCCGGCAGTTCCGACTTTTGCCCTCTAGATTAGGGCAGCGTTATCCCTTAGGATCTCTCGTCTTACTAAAACCCAAAGACAAGTAGAGAGGAAGAGATCTTAAGTGTGTTGACAATGACTTGAAGACCACCTCTATTTATACTAAAATGTTGATCACAAGTGGGGTTTATTTGGTTGCTGGCCGACCTTGACGAATTGTCCCATAACACAAATAAATTCATATCTCCATGAATACTTATCGGAATCGGATGATCTTTAGATCAATCCTACACCTCTCAATGATAGGGATCCAAGAAAAATATCAGTCTCCATTAATAAGATGACCCACATGGAGTTTGGCCCTAGTTGCCAATTTTAACGCTCCCTCTCAACTAGGGAGAACTCCATCCGCTGATCCATATGTCCGACTGTACTATCTCTGCCATCAGTGCCTTGCACTGCTCTGCTCTGTTGAACCATGAAGAAGAAGAATTGATTGAGAATGTCTCATACCATTCTCTATTGACTTGAAGTCAGTTTTATTGATCCCAGATCAATATCACAAGAGAGTGTCTCAAACCACTCATACTGATCCTAGATCAGTTTCATTGATCCCAGATCAATGGAGGTCATCCTAGCATAGGGAGTACGATAAATACAATGATGCATCCATCGATAGTACTACTATGGTCCCTAACCCCATTTCCCTGCTCATTGATCAGATGAGAGGTACTTCCCATGAGTCCTAGATTGCATGGGTAGGATGCCTCGACAGGAGAACTAATCATCCTGTCCACAGGAGAATGAATCATCCTGCCCCACAGTCGCCACAGGAGAACTAATCATCCCGGCCCATAGGAGGACTAATCGTCCTGTTTCATAGTTGCCACAGGAGAACTAATCATCCCGGCCCATAGGAGAACTAATCATCCTGTTTCATAGTTGCCACGGGAGAACTAATCATCCCAGCCCACAGGAGAACTAATCATCTTGTTCCACAGTCGCCACGGGGTATCACAAGGGAAGGTTGAACATATCATCCTGTACATAGCGCACCACCAGGGGAGGGTGAGTCGCCCTATGGTCGTATGTTGCTCCAGTAAGTACCCCAGAGCTCCCAGAGCTCAATGCATGCAACATGCAGGACCCTTATAAGAAGGCCTCTCAACGACTCCAAGTCATTCGGGAAAGTCATAGATTTGACCTTTCCCCAGGGCTTTGACAAAATGTTTGCGACTTGTACATCAGTCTCAATGCGATGGAGCCTCCTCGCTCATTGACTTACCATATCTCAAATAAGGCAGTATCTGATGTCTATTTGTTGGAGCAATCATTGAATACAGGATTCCTCAATAATCGAATCCCCCCTTTGGTTGTCATAGAGAATCACAGTGGTATTCATCATGTGTACAAACAGCTCACTTAAGAGCTTTTGCAACGATGTAGCTTCACATGAGTTCATACTCGTAGCTATGTATTCGGTCTCGGTGGTGCTTATAGTAACCGACTTCTGCTTCCTGCTCATCCATGATATCGAAGCAGAATCCAAAGAGAACCAACCTCCACATTGCCTGCCTAGTCAGCATTCGAATCATCATGCAGTTTCATATTTCTAGCAGTGTATCTCAATCCATGAGAGATTGTGCCCTGAAGATATCTCAGAAGATTCTTGGCACCAAGCCAGTGAGGCTCAACCAAATATGAGCTTACCATGCTAACTGCAAAACATATGTCCGGACGGAAGTTCACCAAGAACATCAACGCGAATGAGTTTATGAAACTCAGAGGCATTTCCCAAATCTGGTCCGACATCACTACCATATAACTTCTGAAAATTAAGATCCTCGAGGTAGTCATAGGCTTGCAGTTTATCATTCCACATTCGGAATCCAACTCCCTCTTACTTCTGCAAATGAGAGGGTTTGCACCTATCGGAAATAGGTCATCCTCATAAGGTGCTGATATGAGAGGTCTATCATCCACAACCTTCGGGTAATGGTTTGGATCAGTTTCACTCCTAGTGAATCTCAACTTCACC